>JAHWFP010020822.1:0-14725 GCA_023313725.1 Lithobius niger | reverse complement strand
GGTGTGGTCGGACAGAGTAACGACTAGAGGAGTAGTTAGAGCTAGGCAACAACTGGCAAGGCCAGCAAGCCCTTATATACTTTATTAGGCACCAGACACCCTAGTGGGTGTGCATACACTAAACAAGAATATATATAAGGCCACTTGAGGTATTCACTTGAGATGTTAATGAAAGTAGCTAACACTAGTTAGCTACACCTTAGCTCACACACTACAGCTAGCGTGGACGCAGACAGACAAAATCAAAAGTTAATGTGGAAGCAGACACACATCATCAAAAGTGAACGTGGATGCAGAAGACAGACATCACCAAAAGTTAACGTGGATGCAGACAAAAATAATTAAAAGTTAACGTGGATGCAGACTGATATCATCAGAAGTTAATGTGGATGCAGATAGACATAATTAAATGTTAATGTGGATGCAGACAGACATTATCAAAGGTTAACGTGGATCGAAACTGGCATCATCAAAAGTTAATGTGGATGCAGACTGACATCAAAAGTTAATGTGGATGCAGACTGACATCATCAAAAGCTAATATGGATGCAGACTGACATCATCGAAAATTAACGTGGATTCAGACTGAGATCATCAAAAGTTAATGTAGATGCAGATAGACAACAAAATTTAACGCAGATGCAGACACAACATCAAAAGTTAACGTGGATGCAGAAAGACAAAATCAAAAGTTATTGTGGAAGCAGACGGACATCATCAAAAGTGAACGTGGATGCAGAAGAGGGACATCGTCAAAGTTAACGTGGATGCATACTGACATCATCAGAAGTTAATGTGGATGCAGACAGATATCATGAAAAGTTAATGAGGATGCAGACAGACATAATCAAAAGTTAACGTGCATGCAGACTGACATCATTAAAAGTTAATGTTGATGCAGACTGACATCATCAAAAGTTGATGTGGATGCAGGCACATTCAAAAATTAATGTGGACGCAGACAGACATCATCAAAAGTAATGTGGAAGCAGAGAGACATCATCAAAAGTTCACGTGAACGCAAACTGATATTATCAAAAGTTAATGTGGATGCAGACTGACATCATCAACAGTTTATGTGGATGCAGACAGACATCATCAAAAGTTAATGTAGATGCAGACAGACATCATCAAAAGTTAATGTGGATGCAGACAGATATCATCAAAAGTTAACGTGGATGCAGACAGACATCAAAAGTTAATGTTGGATGCAGACAGGCGTCATCAAAGGATGAAATGATCCTTTGCTCTGCTTTGTACTGCTCTCCGGTAAAAAGCCTAATATTATATGTAAATGTAAATTACCCAATTTATCCATAATGTGCATCCAACAGGCCTGAATTTGGAAGCAGCTCATGTGATAGTAAAATTTCCGGTCAAGTTGTTGACTAATAATACCTTTCATGATTAAACCACGTGAATGAATAATAAATGTCTTATACTAGGAAACAGGCTTTGGGCCTATTGTAGGCGGAGCGAACGGATCATCATTTCAAACTTATATTTAGTTTTTATTTTAATGACGATACCACATTAGTTAATAATTCTTAAAAATCTAGGTGCAACACCTAATGGGCCTTGTTGGGCAGTTTGCCTTTTGGTGTGACGTACTACTGTTCTTTGCTGGCCTTTTTCTTATTTTAGCCTTTTGTTTTAATGTAGGTCTATATTACGTGTAAAATTTACGTTAACAAGCTTTTGTTTGCTCCAGCATTTAGTTTTTGTTTAGTTATTTGTAGCCTCTTTTCACACCCAACACTAAAGACGTAGGCCATCTCCCCGAGTAAAAATAAAACAGCACGTATGGCCACCGCTGTTTGAGCTCCCGCTGGCAATAATTCTTACATTGTTTACAGAAACTGCTGTGCAAAATGTAGTCCTTATATTAAAATATTAATAATAAGGCGTTTAACTGCAAGCCAAACAATCATCAGTACGATAGTTTTTAACAATAGTCAGAAGATTCAAAAGGTTCACAATACTGCTTTGGTATAAGATTTGACACCGCCACCAACGAAAATGTTGAGCTGGCACACCTCTATCACGCACTGCAAGATAATATATTATTTCCAAACTCTATGACTGCAACAGCGATCTCTATTATATAATCTGAAAGAAATAACCATCACAATTTAGGTTAAAAATGTGTTTGCTTTTAGACTTAGTTTTAGGCCTAATTTTTAGCGATCAGGCCTAATATTTATCTCCGATTTAGTTTCGTTAGTAGCAGGTAACAACGGTGGTACGAGATTAAGTATTCCTTCATGCGATGCAACACGGTTTTGGTTTCGAGTCTTTACGTTACCATGGCAACCAGAAAAACCGTAAACTGAGAGAGGCGGGCTTATTATTGTTTCGTGTTTCGTGCTTTCGTGTTTCGTCTGATGTTAAGATCGGTTTATAATACCGCTTGGCCTTGATACGGCGATTTCAGGTTTCATATTCGGGATTCCCATCGCTAGTGTAGACACCACTTTCGTTGCCATGTTGAACTGAATAATCTCCAAAGCATTCTTTTTTCAAATGAACTAACGTGTGTCGTTAATGGAATCCTTTTGTTTTTTGTGGTTGTGTTTGTTACTGTAGTGGTTAAATGCAACGGTCAAATGATATTATTTCATTGAGTTACGTCAAAATTGATTAGTAGCTAGAAAGAAGCAACTAAAATTTAATTTGCCGTATTTTTTGAAGTTCACTTGACTACCATTAGCATGGTGTATGCTTCGTCGGAATTCCTTAACTATTCACAACTCCACATTTACAATGGTGAGTGTTAGATATTAATTCGAAAATTTTAAAATTTCTTCAGTAATAATTGTTCGATTTACGTCAAATTTTGGCTCAGCAATACTTTTGGGGGTATAAAGCGTTGTGCAAAATTTCATTTCAATCCGACCTTTCGTTTGGGCTCCACCCAGACTAAAAAAGTGCAACCAACGGACCAACGGACCAACAGACCAACGGACCAACGGACCAACCAACATTTTGCAATTTGGTGTCCGTTATAGGCTACGCTTCGCTCGCTCGCTCCGCCAAAAATTTGAAAATAACAAAATAAAGACTGTTATTTTAACCACTCCTGGTATCACAAAGAAACTAATACTACACACCAGAGACACCAATCCGACATAATAAATAACTGCATTACGGAACGCACGAGGGTGACGTGCTATAAAATATGACACATGGGGCGGTGTGTAACGAACGTTACTATGAAAGGAACTGCGGCTGTGGGCCTAATTTTTTTTAGAAGAATTTGCCTTAAATTCGCATAATTGATCACAAGTTTCATTACAAGTGTTATTTGCAAGGTTATGTTACAAAATTTAGGCCGTGTCGGTAAGGCTTAGTGGCAGGACCTCGGTCTTTGTTTCAAAGGTCGTTGGTTTAATTCCCCGCCGGCGTTCTGACCTTCAAGTGCAAAAGGCAACGACAATAGGATTGCATCCGTATTAATTTAACAAATTTTTTTATCACAAATTTATTCGCCCATTACGATGAAAATTTTAATATATGAATAATAATAATATAATAAAAACTATAATAAAATAAAATATTCCACGCAATGGTAGATGGAAGACGGAAGGGTGGTGAGCCACTTACACCGCTCCGTGAGGCTTACAGTGAACAAAATCATTCATTAATGGACGTTTCAGAAAGTCATCGCACGCAACTTGTGACGAAAAGATGCCGCAGAAACAGTATTTACAGTTTCACCCCCCAGAGCATTCCAAATCTTGGCCACGCACACAGAAAAGAAATGTTTTCGACAATCCAGTCTTGCACCAGGAATTGATAGTTTCCAGCAATGACCGCGTGTCCGATTGATACTCAGGGAAAGGTCGAAAAACGGAAGATGGACGCCAGTTTGCTGATGTAAAATTTGGTAGGTGAGGACGAGATCAAACTTAATCCTACGGAGTTCCAACAATTCCAGCCTAAGGATACTTAAGCGGTCCTTATACGGGACATCACGAAGGCCAGGAAGTCTCTTCGTGAAGCGCCTCTGCACTGCCTCGATACGATCAATGTTACCAACAAGATGTGGGGACCACACCGGGGTGGCGTATTCCAGGAGTGGGCGAACAAAAACGTAATGCATGTCTTATAAAAATCGAAAACAACAAAATAAAGACTG
This sequence comes from Lithobius niger, assembly GCA_023313725.1. Lineage (NCBI taxonomy): Eukaryota > Metazoa > Arthropoda > Chilopoda > Lithobiomorpha > Lithobiidae > Lithobius > Lithobius niger. The sequence goes on along the minus strand of JAHWFP010020822.1, from coordinate 10,587 downwards.
TTATTTTAACCGCTGCTGGTATCACAAAGAAAGTAATACTACCCTCCACAGACACCAATCCGACATAATAAATAATTGCATTACGGTACACATGAGGGTGACGTGCTATGAAATATAAAACATGGGACGATGTGTAACAAACGATACTACGAAAGGAACTGCGGCTGTAGGCCTAATTTTTTAGAACGATTTGCCTTAAATTCGCATATTTGATTTAACATGTTTTTTGATCACAAATTTATTCTTCCATTGCAATGAAACTTTTTATTTCCTTCTTCAGGAACGTGTTCATAGATAGTTCTATACACCTCCCCAAAACGTAAAATGTCTTTCTGTTAGGCATTGTATAGACCAAAAGCTGTTCTTTGTGGCTGGTTCGATTTTGCTTGTTTTTTGTTTAAAGCTCTTCCATATCTTAGAAGTTTTGCAAAATAACCTCTAGTCATTTTTGGGAAAAATAATGAAAATTAAATCTGTAAATTCCAATGGACTGCTAGTAGTTTGGGTTATGGTAATAATACCAACACTTGTTTGTGAATTAAAAGGCTTCATAGTGTTAAAATAAATTAATGACATGCAATAACACGACGTTCTCGGGCTGAATGGTCCTGTTTTCAAATTAAACGGAACGGTCATTTTACCTTAAAGCTTGTCACATATTTAAACAAATCGAAACAACGTAACAAATGACAAGGCTCTTTCCATCGACAGGATAAGAACATATGTGCATGTTGACATATAAGAATACCAAGGACCTTAAGCCGTGAAAGCCACGACAAGAAGTGTTAGGGGATGCACCGAACAGGGACTTGTACTGCCTGAGGGGATAAAGGCATGCAACATAGCAAATATTAGGTGTTTCATAATTGTCACACTTTGGAGGTTTAATTGCTCCCAGCCAAAGTCACGGCATCATACGGCGAAAAGAACAGTTTTGCTAGGTTATTCTAACCGGAAATTCCTACGATCGTTTACATGCCAAAATCACAAGGAGCACGAGGAATGACAGAGACCTTTTTTACAAAAATGCTACAGCTGGCTGTGGTCAGGCTAGAACCAGAGACCTCTTGCACATAAGAGGACCGTGAAAACCCTCATGCTCACCCCCCCCCCCCCCCCCACACACACACTATTGGACTTTTTTTTACGAGCTAGGAACTTAGGATTCCTTCCCCAGTCGGATAAGCTTATTGTCCACGTATGTTATTTAATAAATTCTGCACTTACAAAATATTAGGATTAAAAATGTTTGTTACCTTTGGAAGTGGTTTAGCATCCACGCAGTGCATTGCTCCAACAGCGGCGGCATTTGTAATTCCGGGCAAAGGAGGCGTCAGAACTGGGTCTGCATTGTACAAGAAGAACGACACTTGACTGCGGGCTTCGACCAATGTTGGTGCATGAGGCAAAAGTTCGGTTAAAACTTCCTGTATTTTAGAAGCTAACATGTAGTTCCACGCTACAACGGTGCCAGCAGTAGCCAAACTATTCTTTATTCTCTGGAAGAAATCCATTTTACTGGGCATTGCGAACATCACCATGGGTACAATGGAAGCCGGTGACGGGGCTGCGCGTATGTCCAGGGATGGAACTGCAGCCGGATTCAGGTAGATAACGTTTTTGCCTAGCAATGTTGCTACGACCACAGCACAGTCATTCATCAATGCCTGAACGATTACCAAGTCGAAGACCTTCCCTTTTTTAATCATTTCAGCAGTGCTTGGATCAGTCAGATAGTTTCTACAACCCTGGGTCATTTGATCGATCAAGCTACTCATCGATGTTGTGAAACTAGTGCCAATAAGAGTCTGGAACATCTGCTTGTGTTGGGCTTCCATCAGCTTTCTGTTCTCTTCGATATCAACTTCGTGGATGTTGGCAACTTTCTTAGAGGGTTTGTATGGTGATATGACTGTAACTTCATGACCTCTTGCAGCAAGACTGTTTATTAATGGAGTGAAGACATTTTTGTGACTTTTGCTTGCCATCGGCTGAAGAGTGAGGATTTTGTACCGTTCCCCTAAGGTGATGGTAATTTGCAAAACGCAAAATAAAAGCAAAATGGTCGGTATCTTCGGTATCTTCATGACTTGTTATTGATGTTTACTTCTAAAAAAAAAAAAAAAAAAGAACATTTTGCCATCATTTAATAATCCCCTTTGTATTAATACCTTCAATGGGCCACATTGTGATTGACCTTTGGTTAAAAAAAAGAAGCCTCCTGCCAGGAAAATGAGAAGGCCACAAGTTCAAACAATGCGAATTCATAAAATTTTCGGCAAATTTATTGTTGTCTTGATCACTATTAAAAACCCCCAAACCCCACCAAAGGTTGGACGGTTTTGGTGGGGTTCGGGGTTTTTTAATAGTGATCAAGACAACAATAAATTTGCCGAAAATTTTATGAATTCGCATTGTATGAACTTGTGGCCTTCTCATTTGCCTGGCAGGAGGCTTCTTTTTTACCAATTCTCATTGTGCCGCAAAATAATTGCTTGATTCAAATGTGATTGATCTATTACATTGATAAGGAAACTCCGTGACAGGATAGGGTGGGAAAGTGCTACAATTGAACGTCGCCATTACTGTGGGAACAATATTTGCTTCAACACTTTATTAGATGTATTGCAAAACAAAACAGAAAGACTACCTTATTTCGGTTCAGATCGTTTCAAAATTCCACATCTGCTCGCTTCGAATAAATGGCCAGTTTGGCATACATTAAAAGTCGGCACACCAATAAATACTGCATATTTTCATTCTCTTGTACTGTTCTCACTCAGCTAAATGTACAGCGTGCGACTCGTTGGATAAGAGACCTGGGTTTGACTTTAATATTTTCTCAGTCATGTTTCTGGTATGACTTTTATTGCATTTTTGCATGTTATGCTAGAGGGCTAACTTAAGTGAAACGCCACAGTTCACCACCGCCAGCATGCTTGCAGTGTCTGAAAACTTTTTGGGAAAGAAATAAAGCAGTTGGCTCGTGAATTTTCTTTCTTTTACACATTGTAAACGCATTGAAGCAGTGGCGTGGATGGGGGGGGGGGGGGGGTGAGCATTGCACTTGCACTTTTTGGAAAATGTGGTATGTGTTGTATATACTTTAAGGGGCCCCTTGGTCGCTCTCTCTCTTCTACTGTATCTGCCTCTGTAGTTATCATTTGACTTGTGTTATCATGCGCCCTCTACCTAAACGTTTACAATAGTATGCAGGGTGTTTCTAAACCCTATGCAGAAACTTTCAGGAACTTTTTGCCCATTATAGGGCTCTAGGACCCTTCTCCTCGCTGCGACCAGCATTTTTCAGTGCAGAAAAGCAAAATACGGTATGTTTTTTTCTTCAAAAAGGTCGAAAAAGGGCATTTCTCTGCGGTATATGTTGTATACCGGGTGTTTCTAAACCCTATACAGAAACTTTAAGATGACTGTCACCATACAAATGAAGGTTAAAAAGTCCTATAAACATGGGTCCAGAAATGCTTCCTATAGGGCACTGCGGCCCCTCGAAGGTGGCTCCTAAAATCCCGTCCCAACCTTTTTAACCTTCATTCGTATGGTGGCAGTCATCTTAAAGTTTCTGTATAGGGTTTAGAAACACCCTGTCACAACACATACCACAGAAAAATGCCCTTTTTTTTTTTACCTTTTTGAAGAAATAACATGCCGTATTTTGCTCTTCTGCACCGAAAAATGCTGGTCGCAGCGAGGAGAAAGCGCCTAGACCCCTAAAATGGGCAAAAAAAAAGCTAGGAAGCCCAGAAAGGGGCCTAAAATGGTAAAAAAGTGACTGACAAGCCCCCAGAAAAATAAAGCCTAATCGTGCCCCTTTCACTGAAAGTTGCCCCTGCCCTCTCGGATGTCTGTGCCCTCTCGCTACAGCAATGAAAGTCTTGGGTTCAACTCGCAGTTGGCAGGTATGATAATCGAACCTAGGACCGTCTGCTTACACAATGGGTATGTAATTTTTGAACTTCAAAATATGTGTTCATTCGGTAAATCCATAACAAATAATTAAGGCCTGATTACGTCTTTGCTCATGTAAAAATAAATCTTTTTTGTTGTTGTTGCAATTTTACAATCTGCGTTACTCTGCTGCAGTTTGACGCTCCTCATTTGACTGTTTATACACGCCATCTAGAGAAAGAAAGAGAAAACGTGCATTTCAGACGTGCAGTCTGCCGGACTGACTTCGTCACTCAATTTGCTGCATTTTACACTAATTGTCGCAGTTTTCAATCTACATAATTAAAATCATATGATGTGCGTGCGTGCGTGTTTGTACCTCTACTCCTCTGGAACCAAAGCACCTGCAAAGATGGGAGTAGGACCAAACTAAAGATAATTAAATTTCGCTTTTAATAGGCCTATTTTCATCGCTGTAACTTGATATTATCACCCTCAAATAAGTGAAAGAACCTGAAAAACTAACGTCAAAAATGTTTCATGACGTCATGATGTTCATGACGTTATGAGGTTCGTTCATGACGTCATAGTTTGTTCATGAACACCCTCCTCGAGCAAAGAGAAATGATCTGGAAAAGGATGCACGGACGACGTATTTTGCAACACACCACATACACATCTTAAAATTGGTTTCATCAATTCATCAACCAATGAATTGATGAATTGATGCATGGAAAAATCAAAACAAAAGATTTGGTTTTAAAACGGTGTCATTCGTGTTCTGAAGCACGGAGGCGCGTGGATTGAAAGAGCAAAGCGAGCGATTTACACATAGACTAAACCTTTTCAATGTGTGTCTCGCTTTGCTCTATCGTAGGAGATTACATCTGAACGTTCTGCAGATGTTTCCCCAAGTGAGGGATCATCAGAAATTGAAGTGATAAGACGCCCATGGAAAAATCTGTGCTGAGTAGGACGTAAAGAACAATATTCTTAAAATAAGTAAAACAAGAAAACCCATATAAAGTGTATACCAATACAAATTACAAGTGATGTGTGGTTTTTGGTGGTTACACTAATTCAGTGACGATTCCGAGAAAATGTTTGCGTTGATTGAGTGAGCGAAGCGAACGAAAATCAGCGTTTGTTATCAGAAACAGCACTTTTCTGATAAATTGCTTGACCTTAACGTTTTGCTTGACTCCTTGGACAAAAAAAAAAATATTAACCTTCTCTCGAGATAACCGATATCGCATACTACACTCTTATAATTTGCTTGATCGTTTTTTATGTGGAAGGTCTGTCTGTATCATAAGTGTTGCAGCAAGGAATCTCCTCGAGCGCAGCGAGACGACGCGGAATGAGCGAGCGAAGCGAGCGACTCCGCTAGTCTACATAATTAAGGACGTACGATGTGCGTGCGTGTGTGTTTGTTTATACCTCTACTCCTCTGGAACCAAAGCACCTACAAAGATGGGAGTAGGACCAAACGAAAAATAATTAAATTACGCACAGTATAGGCCTATTTTCATCGCTGTAACTTGATATTATCACCCTCAAATATGCGAAAAACCCTGAAAAAATAACGTCAAAGTTTGTTTTTTTAACCCTCATGAGGTTTGTTCATGACGTCATAGTTTGTTCATGCAAACCTCCTCGAGCGAAGAGAGATGATCTGGAGCGCAGCGAGACGCGGCCGAAAGAGCCGAAAAGGACGACGTATTTTGCAATACACCACATACAGAACTTAAAATTGGTTGTGTTTCAACTCACTTGATGCCTGAAAAAAAAACAGACCCATAGACCTGGTTTTAAAAGGGCGTCATTTTCGTAGATTCTGAAGCACGGATACATTCGCGTTTCTGAAGCATGGCAGTGTGTGGAGTGAGCGAGCAAAGCCAGCGATTTCTACGTAAACTAAACCTTTTCAATGTGTGTCTCGCTTTGCTCTATTAATCTTTCATCTCTCACCTTCGTAGGAGATTACATCTGACGTTCTGCAGATGTTTTTGCAAGTGAGGGATCATCAGAAAGTGAAGTGATAAGATGCCCATGGAAAAATCTGTACTGAGCAGGACGTAAAGAACAATATTCTAAAAATAAGTAAAACAAGAAAACCCATATAAAGTATATACTAACACAATTTACAAGTGATGTGTGGTTCTTGGTAGTTACATTGATTCAGTCACGTGTCTGAGAAAATGTTTGCGCTGATTGAGTGAGCGAAGCAAACAAAAATTAGCGTTTGTCATCAGAAAAAGCGCTTTTATTATAAATTGCTTGATTTTTTTGCTTGACTCTTCGGACGTAAAAAAATAATATTGAGCTTCTCTCGAGATAACCGATCTCACATACTACACTCTTATAATTTGCTTGATCGTTTTTTATGTGGAAGGTCTGTCTGTATCATAAGTGTTGCAGCAAGAAATCTCCTCGAGCGCAGCGAGCCGACGCGGAATGAGCGAGCTAAGCGAGCGAATCTGCTAGTCCAATTTAAAACTAACATTAGCACAAATTTACAATATACAATAACATTTGAAATACGTAATGACTTTGAAAAGTGAGCCCACTCAGCAGCTATTCCTCCAGCCAGTAAAATAACGGCACCAAGGTCACAACTGAAACGTGCGCACAGCCAGCTGGACGAACAAAAAAAAGCGCTAAGCATTTTAATTATTGGCGGAGCGAGCGAGCGAAGCGAGCGAAGCGTAGCCTATAACGGACACCAAATTGCAAAATGTTGGTTGGTTGGTCCGTTGGTCTGTTGGTTGCACATTTTTAGTCTGGGTGAAGCCCAAACAAAAGATCGGATTGGAATGAAATTTGGTACAACGCTTGATACCCCAAACAGTATTGCTGAGCCAAAATTTGACGTAAATCGAACAATTATTACGGGAGAAATAACAAATTTTCGAATTTATTTCTAACACTCACCATTGTAAATTTGGAATCGTGAATAGTTAAGGAATTCCGACGAAGCATACACTGTGCTGTTGGTAATCAAGTGAACTTTAAAAAAAACGGCCAAAATAAATCATCGTAGCTTCCTTACAGCTAACAATCTTTTTGACATAACTCAACGAAATAATAACATTTGATTATAACACTTTAACCACTAGAGGAAGACAAGCAAATGGGAAAAAAAACCAGAAAGATTCGTTAACGACTCACATTCGTTTCATGTAAAAAAGAATGCTTGCAGGAATTCAGCCAACATGGCAACCAAAGTGGCGTTGACACTATCAACGGGAATCTCAAATTTGAAACATCAAATCGCCGCTGCAGGAGGAAACCGTTCATATAATACGACAGTACACAGCAGACTACGTATTCATATCACAACACAGAACAATAATTTGGCTTCGTATTGTAATTTCAAGATTCCTAGATTGCTATGGCAACTACACTCTCCATCCCGTGTTGCCAGAATAAATAGGCCTAACATAGAACCCAATAGGCCTAATTTCTCTACTGTTGACGCTTACGAAACTAAAACGGGACTAACAATTAAGCTTAAAATTAGGATTTAGAATTATTTAAATTCTTTCTTCACAGCCAAGCTAACACCGGCTGATCAACAATTGTAATAATTCCAATTAAAAAAAAAATTAGCTTTGGCGTTGCAGTTCGTGCCAGAGGTGTGCGCTCAAACATTGTCGTAGAAGGCAGCGTAGAGAGCCGCGGATGTTTCGAATCTTTTGATTGTTGTGAAGTACTATCGTTACTGGTGATTGTTTAGCTTGCAATTAAATGCTTTATTGTTAATATTTTAAATCTAGGAAAGATACTCTGCAATAAATATAAACATTAAACAATGTAAGCATTATTGACGGTGGCACGTTCTTTGCCAGCTTAACCACGGCGACTAACGTTGTATTTTACAACGGCGGCGACGGCGTAAAGAGGCTGCAAAATAACGAAACAGATACTAAATATGGGTATAAACGAAAATATCTTAAAATTAATATGAAACGTAGCCAAGATAAAATGTAAAAAACACCAGCAAAAAGCTTCAGCTCAAATGTAGCCGAATGAATATTGCCCCCAGCTTTTTAAGAACCATTAGCAAACATTGCAAAGCCATTATAATGAGAGGAAATACAAATTTAAAATAAATTTTTCTCCGCTCCGCCTGCAATAGGCCCAAAGACTGTTTCCTAGTACAAATAAATCGAAGGGTGAAGAATGGTCTTGTAGGAAACTAATACACTAATCTTAAAATGCAAAGAAAACTACCTCGTAACTGTCATTCTAATCATAAACATCTCACTATCAAGATGTACGTCTAAAGCGTTCAAGGGCTTTGATAACGAGGTGCACTTGGGTCGAGCCTTTGACGGAGCAATTGGTTTTTTTTTTCCTTTCTCAGGTGATGTGTATTGTGTTCTCATAAGGCAAGGCTTTAATGCTATCTACTTTGTTAACACTCTTTAGTTAGTGAACAATTTATACGGGTTGCACAGCACTCTCTTGATACGCTCAACCAGACGAACGAATTCCCAATGTACGGAACCAAAATGTTTGTTCATGGCTGAATCTGATGCATTCTTTAGTTCCTGAACAATTTACCTGCCTTGCGCAGCAATCTGCTGATTGTTCAACAAGACGAAAAAGATTTTAGAGCATCAAATGTTTGTGCGTTTATGAAGCTGATGCATTCCTTAGTTATTTAATAATTTAGATGGCTTGTACACCACGCTCTTGTTTTCATAAATTATTCGAACGATGGAAAGTAAACATTGTTTTCTTTGTAATACTATTTAGGTGGCCACTTTCTGTTAATATGGTGAAAATCCCATATATATTTAGAGAACTTCTATACAAGATTTTTCAGAATAAAACCGACAAACTTTCAGGACATACTAAGGAGTTAAAGACAAGTCAAAAAGTCCAATACAACACCAATCCGAAAACACTTAGTTACAGAGATATCGCCCTATTAAAATCAAAAATACGTTATCATCCAGTATTTAAGTCAAGGCTTGGTTGTAGACTACTTCTGACTGCCTGCAAGGTGCACGCGTTACTAAGGCCTCATGTACTAAGAATGAAGCTCCAGGAACTCGGGTGCTGCAAGTGCACCAACCTAAAAACTTTGCGATAATCGAATCGCCTTCGAAATTGCAAATACAATCTAGGATAGATTACTTACAATTGTCTACTAAAAGAGAAACAGGTTGCTAGATCACAGCCACACCTTCAGCTTTGCAGGAAAGTCAACCTGCTTTCTTTTCAAAGCCTTTCATCGTAGTTCAAGCTAAACTTCAGGTACACTGATGTTCATATGGCGCCGGAGACGGGCGGGGGGGGGGGGCCATGGTCTTACCACTTTTGTAATTTAGTCTATTTGGCCCCACCATATTTTCCAGTAAAAATCGCTGCATAGTCAGTTTTCATTGCTCTTCTGGATTATTTTTATTATTTTAACCCAGTGAATGGCCATTAAAAACTAATGAACCAATGCTGTTAGTTTACGTAGAGTGACTTCACGTAGTTTTGGTTAGTTTGGCTGCGAGTCGGCGACATGCTTGGAACCAAGTGAAGCGCTGGCGTGTCGTGACGCAGTCTCATATATGTATAGCGCCTAACCATTTAGCTGTTTGTTATTAGACCTTGCCTGACTTGACTTTTCGAACTAACTAAAACCGTGCAGTGACGTAAGCAACTACGTAATAGAAATGGTGAATACAAGCATGTACCAGGGTGATTTGAGTATACTAGTTTTGAAGACTAAAGAAATAATGACAATTTTATTATAGCTTTAACTTTAGATAGCCACGACTGTAATGACCAGATCAGCAATGACACAGCAGCTTCCCGGGGAAAAAAATGCCTCGGACCCAGCACCAGGCAGGTCTAAACGTAATTTTGGGGGGTTGATTGTTAAAAAAATACACCCTATGTGGTTGTCCAAACTACATTTCCAAACTTCTTAAAAAATATGCCTGGGGGGGGGGGGAGAGGCACGGGGCAGATATTTTGGAACATGGCCCCACCACGTTTTTAAGGCTTGAGGCGCCTCTTATGAGATGTCTGCTCTTAACATGTAGTATTTCCGTAATGAAACTTGTACACTACATTGCTACTTTAAAGTATTAAGAAAGTAACACAGGGCAGAAATTTGTTTTATTTAAAACTATAGCATCGTACACGCCTTCACCCGGGGATTTGTTTGACCCATGGTTGTTTCCCAGTATTTGCTCGGTGCTGCCTGATAGTTCACTGCAACAGCTGATTTTTGTTTGTGTAACACTCCCCCTTTCCGCCATTCCTCTCCCTCCCCTCCTCCTTTTATCCCGTCCTCTCCCTCTCCTCTTGGTTTCCTTCCCTTTCTCCTCTTTGCTATACGTAGTTGAACACGTATCCGGCTCCCGGCTCCCGGCTCCCGGCTCCCGGCTCCCGTGCTTGTGTGTTTGTTCTCTTCTAGGTTCAGTTAATGCGTAATCATATGCTTAATGGCAACAACTCACTTTGCTCCCCCCCCCCACTCCCAGTCTTTCGCTGTGCTTAAGTGATGCGTACCGTGTGAAAAAGAAGTGTGCATGACGTCATGTAATACTTGCCATTGAGATTACCACGGTGTTTAGTTAGAAGGATAATTGTTAGAGCAAATTGTTAGTCGAGGCAACGGGAAGATGAAAGATGAAAGATGGCGGAGGATGTGTCAGCTATCTTGAGAGA
>JAHWFP010020819.1:0-10317 GCA_023313725.1 Lithobius niger | reverse complement strand
GGGGGGGATTGAGGATTCGAAGTTTTTAAGCACAGTTTGACTTTCTGATGGTATGGAAACAGATATTTTATAAATATCTTTTGGTTTTTAATAGTAGAGCAAGCTAGTAGTAACATTCGGATGGGTCAGTCGGGCTTTGTAGAGAATTGAAATAAAACATACATACACAAAAATTCGGGTCCGGTGATTGCCGATGTCTGTATAGGTTGGACTAATGGTAGCGTTTTGGGGGCAAAAGATTATTATTAATAAAGCATAAAAAGAATAAGTAGATTAGCTTAGAGAATGCTATAACGCATTTAAGTTTGAGTAGAACAAATAACATCAAAGTTAAAGGACAGGCGACGATCGCTGTGGAAATTTTTCATAAAAGTTGCTGCAGTTCAACACAATAAAAAATATCACACTCACAAAGTTGTCTGTACAGGTAGGAGGTTAAGTACCTTCGCAGAGGAAGCTCCTCCTATAAAACACTAAGCTAATGTCTTTGGGCTTTTTGCCCTAAATAAAAGCAATAAAAATCGAAAAAACAAATTACAAGTTTTTAATAATGGCGGCCATGATGAAGGAGCGCTGCGGTGATTTTGGAGTGATTTTCAAAGGACAATATTGAGAGTTCAGGATGGAAATCTTGAAGTTTGGCTCCCTGAAGACTTGAATAAAGTGTGGATCTATTAAAGGGTTCCAAGATGGGCCGTTTCTGTCCATTATAAAAGATATGGCTGATGGTCAAAGACCGAGGTCTTTTGGTGTTTGAAGCGCTCAATAAAAAAAATGTTCCACAAGTTTTTTGATCTTTGGAGGTCATGTATCCTCTCCAATCGTTTTTTCGGCAAGCCGACATTACAAAGGGAATCTTCGTAAGAGTCGAGCGGGGGCTGAGCGAAGTTGACTCGATGCGGAGCTTGCCGGCCTAAAGCAGAAGCCGAGTCGAGATCATTATCCGTGTTGAGGATACGGAAAGGAGATGCTGAAGGTCCGCTGCAGAAATATTGGGGCGGTGTTTCTTTGGAGATGTATGGGCGCAGGGCTGCTTCCGTTTGCAAGCATCGGTGTCGGAGGATGCAATCCAGTCTTGGACGTATGAAGTGGCCTTTGAAGGGGGCTTCTCCGTCGAGGAGCGGTTCTTGTAAGAAAATTCTTTGATGGAGCGGTCCATGAGACGGTGAATTTCTTGCGTGGACAAGTGTTCCGTCTCGGGTTCAGGATGTGAGGCCAATGATAAATCAAGGGGCGGGTCATCATGCTGCTGTAGAGCGAGAGATGCCGAGGCAGATGGTGGCTGCTGGGTGCAGGGCAACGGTGAAACCGAATGGTCTTGGGTTAAGAGGCCGTGGGTCGGGTTGGAGACGCCAAAGGTCCGATGCTGGGTTCAGGTGGTGGACTTGACGGTGAAGAATCCATGATGTGTCGGCGAAAGATCACGTAACGAACGGAAATGGCAGCGACGAACGAGCAATGAACGGGAACGGCGAGCGACGAACAGGCTGCGAATGATGAACGACGGACGGGCTGTTAATGACGAACGGGTTGTCAATGACGAACGGTGAACGATGAAGAGGCTGTGAATGATGAACGGCGAACGACGAACGGGTTGTGAATGACGAACGGCGAACGACGAATAAAAGATGAACGGCGAACGGGCTGTGAATAACGAACGATGAACGAAGAACGGACTGTGTAATGACGAACGACGAACGGGCTGTGAATGACGAACGACGAACGGGCTGTGTGAATGACGAACGGTTAACGAGAACGAAGCGTTGAAGGATGAGCGGCTGGAAAACGATGGGCGGCAGCAGGACGTTAATACGCAGGCCAAGACGTGAGAACGACGAATGGGCTGCGAACGGCGAACGACGAACGGGCAGTCGAAGGGCGAACAGGCAGCACACGACGAGCGGCAGCAGGCGGCGTCGGATTCCGGCATAGGACATGCGAACGACGAACGGGCTGCGGGCGGCGAACGGGCTGCAGGCGGTGAACGGGCTGTGGAGACGAACGGCGAACGGGAGGAGAGCTTCTTTCCAGGCGACGTCTGCGACGAGAGCTTGAGGAAAAGAGATGGCCGCCATGGGCGAGCGATCTGCTTTTATAGGAGGCCTGCGCATGGTGACGCATGCGCAGTGGGGTTGCGCACTGGGCGGATCAGGAGAGCGAAAAACCTCAAGACATAAAGAGCACTCAGGAACTGAATGCAATTTAATTTACAGGTAGTAGAAATTTTCTCCCGACGATTAGAAAATTGTTTGGTTTGCATTACGCAGTTAAACAAAAATAGGGTCGGTCGGTCGGAAAATTATTTTTTTTGCACTTTTTTTTGTTACTAAAGCAGAAAGTCTTTACTTCAAAAATTGTAATTTAATATTTTTTTATGCTATCAAAAATACATTCATGTTTATGGAGCAATATTTTTCCTTTTTCCAGGAATCATTTGTATCGTAGGATGGAGCATCAAACTAAGGAGGGGGATTTTTTTTCCTTGGACAGAAAAAAAAAAGTTTAGGGTTACAGTAGTCGGGTAACGCAAACCAAACCATTTTTTTTTTGTTTGACCTGACCAGTCGGCAACGAACATAATGAGCACCCACAAAGCTGCTAGGTAACTGTTAAAACACAGTATTTCAGGTAGCCTACTTTTCTTTTTTTTTTTAATACAGTTACAGACTTACTGAGTATTGTACATTACATTTACTGCAGACAGTGATGCACAATGCCTCAGATTGTTATTTTTTCGTACAGAATGGTATGATGGTAAAATTGCTTACTTTCATGTTCAATCCAGAAAATTGACTTTTAACTGGTTTCTTTATTTACCACTTAAAAAGTCAATTTTCTGCCATTGATAAAATTTACACATTTACTTTAAGATACATTGGACAACTAGCCAATAGCTACCACAGACAACTGGTAGACATGGTAGACAACTTGCATTCGCAGCAGTTCTGGAAATTACTTTTGAAATTAAATGATTGGCAATTTTGTTTGGAGCGCTGACATTTGTCATTAGTGTCGATAATATGCCAAGAAGCAGAACTTTTTGCAACTGTCTGCGACACCAACTGTCAGAAATGAAATTGCCTGAGCTAATCTGTTTTTTTCGTGTAGTTACCAATATCTTTATTGGTTTTTATTGAACAACTTTTCATTGCTTTATCCTATTGCACTGGCCACTCCACCAATGATATGGTCTCGTCGAGACGATGAAAATGGTGTATTGGAATGTTAATATCGGTCAAAAATTGACAAAATGGCATAAATTTGGCCAAAATTTGTCCACGGCGGCCTTCAACTGTCCGCGACGTATCGTTGCGCGTCGCGCAGATTCTGCTACGGGGATAATATGATGCTTTCGATATCAGGGCAGCTTTAAAAAATTTCCTGCTATTTTTATATCCAGTTGGAAGACCGTTTAGCTGAATGAAAACTCTTTATCTACTGTGTCCACTTCAGAGTCACTCCCATCAAAGCTTCTCATCGTCATTTCATAAGTATGGTGTGAACGTTTTAAGTCGTAGGTTAGGATAGATGAGAAATAAACCACCCTCGTTTTCGATCTGCAGGAATGGAAAAAAACCTGCGACGTACGGCACCCGTCTCCGTCTTTCTGCTACTGGGGGTATACAAGCAGTACAATCCCAGAATCTGACCTCAGACGCCTAGCGGATCAATCCTGATCTCGCACCAATACCCCAAACTACCCAGGGGCCTCCAATGGTCTATCGCTGCTGTCTACTGATGGTCCCATAGCAGAACTGCAAAATCCTACAATGAATATGGACTTTCACTGGCTAGGGGCTATCAGCCTGACGAACCAACTAGCCTCACGCCACGCAGGTGTCACCAACACAGCTCAACGGACACTGTCGTGCAAGTTTTTGGATGCAGCAGCTCACCAAAGGTAAATAGGCACGGGGAAAAAGGTTCCCATCCCAAGTGACACTCATGGGCACCGCGTCCCTGCATGATTGGGTAGAGTTAACTTTGGCAGCCTTTTGCTGGTTGAATGATGTTGAATGATGTTCAAAGGCCGACCCTTTTTGGAAACTTGGCGACTTCTCTGCCAGTTTTGATATTGGGTGGATAAGAGTTTATGATGACGTCATCAAAATGACTAATATCTCCGGAACTAATCGATCAATCCTACATGGGTCGAAATAATCAGGAGCAAAGTGCAATTTGCACTCCAAAATCATTAATTTGCACCTCAAACTTACACGCTGGAGTGCAATATTTGCACTCCGTAGCTCAACACGTGTACAGTTACTGTAAAGTACTGTTGATGGATGAGCAATGCTTGACAAATTACAAAAATGTTGTACACATATTAAAAATAATTCATTTATTCCCTGTCAGCTCCAACCCTTCCCAATGTCGGTCGCCACTCGCCATTTGGCGAGTGGAAATCAGCAGTTGGCGACTAGGAATTGAGCCTTACTCGCCAAAACAGCGACTAGCTACAGAGCATGCCACTAAAAAAGGGGTATCTCTGGAACCGTATAAGTTAGAGACGAACGGTTTGCGGCATTATGCTCAGATTTAGAAGGGCTATATAACTGAATTTTCTGCATTAATACTGGAGTTTAAAAAAATTGCATAATTTTGTTAATGCATAAATTAGAGAAACCTTGCATCATACAAGACGTATTTGGTATGTGGCTGCTGGCCAAGTGGGACTGCTACTAGATTGACATTCGGGGGGGGATTGAGGCTTAATGGCGCGTCGACAACTTGGTCATTAGCGCCAACCTCAGTCACAGTGCAGTGGTCCGGGTTGCCACTGCACCACACATTACAGAGATGTTATTCAAACCCCTAATCTAAATCTTGTCATACATCTGTACCTCCTGCAAAAATTCGGAAGGGTTGCTGGAGACATAGCTACTAGACCTCAATTAGCATGCTAATTTACATGATTAAAGGTTAGGCTATAAGGTTTTAACATCGGGTTTGGCGTGAAGTAAATTTTTTTTTTATGGAAGGATGTGAGATAAAGGTTATAAGGTTTTAATATCTGGTTTAGTGCGAATCGAATTTTTTTTTTTGGGGGGGGGGGGGCAGGACTAGTAAATTTATTGCACTCCCAAGTTGGTGTTTTGCACTCCAGACTTAGTTTTGGAGTGCAAATTTTGCACCTGGTCCAACATTTTAAAATTCGACCCCTGATCCTAACGTGCGACCTATTGTTAGAAAGATGATTTAATTTGCTAAAAGAAACGGTCCATAATTGTTGCACCACGTAGGGAACATCCAGTCCAATACTGTTGTTAACGAGATTATGGCTAGCAATCTAGACAAGGCACAAAACCTTCACAACATCCGTAGTGCGCGTTGCGATTTTTTTCCAACTTCTCCTTGGTGGCATGCTCAGTAGGCCGTTTTTTGGGGGCAAAAGAGCTTAGGCTTAGTTTTGAGGCTGTGATCATTATTATTATTTTTTTTCAAATGAGTGAAATACAAATCTAAGTATCCTACTGGCAAATTCACGAAAGAAGTTCTTGTGCATTAATGGAAAATAGCTCCCCCGACCCATTAATAAATAAAAATTTGGTGTTTTTTTTTTTTTGGCCACTGGTTGTTGTAGTTAGTTAAGAACAACCAAGCAAACCTCTTGCTAGCATGTTGCTAAGACCAGTGGCGTAACTAGTGGGTGGGGTGGGGGGAGGGCAAAGGGGCGATTTGCCCCCTCTATAAGATTTTGTAGGCTCATTCCGCAAATTGGCCAAGTCACTTATTGCAAGGTTGAAAAAACTTTGACTAACCTGAAACGTATGTTATTTAGTTAGCCTATAAAAAATAAGTAACTAGTAAGAAAAACTGAAAGATTTGCATTACACATTTTTTTTATGCATATAATGCAGTCAGCAAAACTGATTTTATAAAATGTTTTCTACGGCACTTTTTACAAGGCCAGAAAATGCCAGAAAATAGCAAAACTGCATCTGCTTCCGGGGCTCCCACTGGAGGAGCTCCCCGCGTTCCCCTAAACCCCCTTGTTTCCCCCGCCACACCATTCGGCTAAATGGTTAGTGTTGCCCCCTCAGTACAAAACCCTAGTTACGCCACTGGCTAAGAGTTAAGACCATGTGTTACAAATATTTGAGTAAAAATGCTTGTGCCGTATAATGACATGCAAAAAAAAACTTTGCTCATCATAATCAACAGACGTTTTTGAAATTGTAGGTAAGCCTACCAGTGACATAATAATATAAATAATATGTTTTTAGTCAGCATTCAGAGAAGATACAACTGGACCGTCGTGCAGCCCCCTCTTCCTTCCACGCCTGAATTCGGGAAGAAATTTGGGAGGGATTCAGACATTACTGCTTTGTAAACGAGCGCCACCGAAAAACGCCTGTTTTTCCAAAAATGAAATTTTTTTTCTCGAGGCACCCAAATGCCTCGCCGAGGCATATCTGGCCGTTTTCGCAATAATGGTCCGATTTCCACAAACTCTTCGACATTTAATAGCCTGTCAAAATACAAGACTCTTGGGGAAGCCCAAATCCGGACTTTCCACCAGGAAGAACCATAAAACTACATTTGAAGATCGCCCAAAACCGACTACATCGCACTTTCATCATGGCCGCCATTATAAAACTCTGTATTTCTGTATCTTCATTTTATTCTTTTCTTTTAGGGCAAAAAGCCCAAACATATTAGCTTAGTGTATTGTATGAGGCTTGTACAGACAACCATTTTGAAGTGTGATATTTTTTATTGTGTTTGTCGGCCGCAATCCATATGGAAAATTTCCACAACGATCGAATTTTAACTTTAAACTTTTAAACGTTAAATGTTCTCTGTAACTTAATGCGTTATAGCATTCAATTAAGCTAATTTATTTAACCGCATTTATACTTTATTTATATTCTTTTACCCCCAGAAACGCTACCATATGTCCAAACGTATAAACGCATTACGACCTGGCATTCTACCGGACACGAATTTTTCAGTGTATATATGTTTATTTTAGTTCTCCTCTGGACCTGACTGTGACCCACCGAAATCTGCAAATAGCTTGATCTACTATTAAACACTAAAAGAATTCTTAAAAAGATCTGTTCAAACCAAATCCGAAAGTCAAACTGTGCAAAAAACTTCGAATTACCCATTTTTGCCCCCCCTCCCCAGCCAAAACTAGTTGTGGTGTTTAACACTACAGTTTACCGTTAAAGCTTGTTTAATTTAATAGTAATGTTCTAGACATTACCCAAAGCCAAGTAATAAGCTTTAACAAGAGCCTAATCACGTTGCAGACATGTAAATATTCAATCCGTAGCCAATAATACAAAATACAGGCCCATTTCCGAAAGTTCAATTGAGTGAAACTCAAAACAGGCCGATCTTTTTCCGTTTTACATGTTCCTACTCCTTCAAACGGCTCTGCACCCAGTTCCTTTGTTCATCCGACTTCTCCTCCCACTTTCCATTGTTCTCGAGGCCCTCAGCCAATCAGACCCCCGTAGCTACCCCGCGAGTCCGCGCTTACTTCCGGTAATGTGCATAAAACCCCAGCCCCAGAATGCATAGACAGCACAGCTCACAGATCTCAAGCTAGAGACCGGTCACGCCAGTCGGGTGTGGAGACGCCATGTCCGGAGAATGCCATGCCGGGCACGATGGTAGTGGTTCGTATGTTGTAGTTTAGCTTTTGAAAGTTTAATTTAGGACCCCCATATTCTAAATTTTAGTTTAAAACTTAACTTAACTCTCTAGCTAGGGAAAATTATGGTGGTGACGCCTGTAGCGGCATCTTAGGTTTCTTTCACCCCATAACGTCAGAGTGGTTCTCTTCCTAAAAACCAAATTTTTCCAGTTTATTTTAAATGGATTTTTAATCTAAACTAAATGACGGTTTGATCTTTGTGGAAGGCAAATTGAAACAAACTGATGCCTAAGTGTAAAATTGCCGGGCTTTTTATTACTTAGAACAGTTCTCGAGGGAACTAAGGGAGGTTGATCTTTTTGTGCTTGGAAAACTTAGAAACATAACTGTGGACGGTTGATCATGTTGAAACATACTGTCAGATAGACTACTATCAGTTGCGGCTGTTTAGTCTTGCGGGTGTCTCCGGGAGCACTCATGATTTACTTTTTCTAATGTGAAAATTTAAAACTTTATTCAAACCAAGGGTGTTTGTCTGAATTTATGAAATACTAAGTGTATATTCAAACTTGCTACTTTATGTAAATGTAAACTTGTTGCCTATTTAAATAATTGGTATTCAAAAGCTTTCGAAGCAAACTATAATGTAAAAGTGTTTTCATTCTCTGTCGCAAAAATAAAACCAGGAGTTTTAAGCTTCAGTCGTTTGCTAGACTTGATTAATTGTATTTTAGTGTAAAATTAAATATGTAGCCCATTTTTAGATTTTAGCTAGTTAAACAGTTAAATCCACCGTTGGTGGCAGCGATACCGACAGTTTAAGGTTAGGCCCCTTTAATTAGGACCGGCGCTTCATCCCCCATGCTGGGACAGTGTCCATGCTGTGTTGAATAACGTAAAAAGTCGTCATTAACACCGATTAACCTCAAGCTGAAACTCCACGTACACCAGGGAAACCGGGGGCGTTACAAGCACCTAAGCCGTCGTAGCGTCCGCCGTTACAACTGGTGGCAGCGGTGGGATGAACAGGTGCTGTTCCCGTCAAGCGTTTTCCCCCCTGCCATGCTACATGCCTAGAAGGATGCAAGCCACTTCCAACTAGATGTCTGTGGTCTAGCCAACATGGCCACGAAGCAGATGCCTGTGACAAGCTAAAAAAGTCACGAAGCAGAAGTCGTACTAACGTTATAAAAAGTACAACCCCCGCCGCAGCTCCAACAACTGCCGGCGCCAGGAAGCAGCCGCTGCCGCTTCCAGTAGACGTCCTCCCGTCAAGAGCCGTCTCAACCCCAACCGATGCTGTAGGAGAAGAGGCCCGCAAGGAAACCTACGCTCCGTACAGCCAAGCCGTGGATTTTGCGTGCAACACCGAAGTCCCGTGGATTTGACCGCCCGCCAGTGACGATCGACTCCCGTGAAAATCAGTGCCGAACTTCCCGTACTACGGTGGAACGGAAGGACAGACTGACCGTACAGCGATTGTACCCCAGGGTAAGTGTACATGAGATATGCTAAAAGGCCGCCAAGCCGAGTGTTGTAGTTGATAGCATTTATGCAATTTAGCTATTCATATACCAGAGTGCTGGAGGTTTTAGAAGTGTATTTTTATGTGCAATCTTACTGGATTTGGGAGAGAAGTTTTTTAAGTAATTCGCTCTGCTCAAAAGTAACGTTAAATTTTAAGCGGCTGCTTTTAATTTTTGTTTCATTTATAAAAGCTTTATTTTGAAACCACGTTAACCATTAAGACTCAAAATGTCCGAAATGGAAGAATTAGATGAAATCATTCGTGATATCACAAACAAGGACTTAAAGAAGGCCTGTTTGAACTTAGGCTTTACAGTCAGTGATTCTAGAGCAGAATCCCAACAAATCTTACGAGCAGCCCTCGAAGATGGCAAACTTGATTTAAGTGAACTCTCCGATGCACTAGCTAACGCTATTGAAAGGAGAGAAGCGGCTATTTTCGCCAAGAAAGAATTAGCCACCAAAGAAAATGAACTGTTTTTAAAAGCAGAAGAATTAAAGTTAAGAGCACTCGAAGTTGCGGACGCAGACAAGCGCCGTGCTCATGAATTAGCTCTTAAAGATCAAGAGGCTCAAATTCGAGACCGAGAGGCCGCTCTTAAAGCCCAAGAAAGGGACCAGGGTGCCCAAATTAGAGACCGTGCCAGTGCTATGGAGTTAGCTAGGCTGGACAGGCAGCTCGAACTAGCGAAGCTAAATGCTGCTACGTTAAATCTTAACCCCGCTCCAAATGGAGCTAACGGCGCTCCCCCAACTCCCCCGAATCCAGTTGCAAAACATGGTAAAGTGGCCGACATGGTTCGACTGGTAAATAGGTGGACGCCCAATACTGACATTAACAGTTTTCTTAAGATTTTTGAACGAACTTTAACTGGTCAAAAGATTCCTAAGGACCAATGGGTCACGGCGTTGCAGCCCCTCGTCGGTGAGGTCTTTATTAAAGTTTGTGATCAGCTGACAGACGCTGAAATGCAGGATTACGAAATAGTCAAAAATAAATTGCTTGCCCGTTTTGTACAGACTGGAGAGTCTTTGCAAACGCAATTTCGTTCTCTCGAAAAAGGTGTAGAAATGCAATTCCAGGATTATGCATTTGAGTTAGAGGCGCTTTTCACTCGTTGGGTAACTTTGGCTAAAGTTAACCGTGATTACGATAAACTCGTCAATCTTGTACTTTTGGA
>JAHWFP010020795.1:12556-30395 GCA_023313725.1 Lithobius niger | reverse complement strand
TCGGACTCACGCTTAGTCCAACAAATTTTCGATACCACCCAGATATCTTCATCAGGCCTTGAGGATTTTTCTGCTTTCTACATCAACAACATCGTTGTTTACTTCGTTGTTCACTACGTCGTCTGCTTTGCACACTTTTGCATTCGAATTCGGCCGCGACCGCAGCCTCCCGTATTTATTCGGCTGCATGTGCTGTGCACTCGTGAGTCCCCACTGATGGTTCAACCGCTCGCTGAGTTCTCTTCCTACTAGGTGTGTAACTCTAGGGAAAGCTGGGCCTTGGATGTTCATCAAAAGCTCCCCGTTCATTTCATGTTGTTGAATAGCAAGTGATTCAAGGCAACGGAGGTGGGAATCTCGTGCCGAATTCGACTTGAGCAGGGTGCTTGTGCCTTTCCAGTCCACCTCATGCTTCAAAGATTTGCAGTGGACTGCGATGCCGTTGTCATCCTTTTCATTCCTCACGTTGGCCATATGCTGGGCTACCCTGGTTCGTACACCTTTTCTGGTCTCTCCAATATAAACAGCATCGCAGTCTCTGCACGGCATCTTGTACACTGCTTCTTTCGTATTCTGAACGGCCCCCATTTTCTCTTCGTCCTGCGATTTCAGTGTCTCACGCTTGCCTTCCACTTTGTCTACTTCCTTCTTTCCTGTAATTCTTTTCTTGAACAACGAAGTAAACAACGATGTTGTTGATGTAGAAAGCAGAAAAATCCTCAAGGCCTGATGAAGATATCTGGGTGGTATCGAAAATTTGTTGGACTAAGCACGAGTCCGAGTTGTGAATTTTAGCGAACTTGGTAGTGTTATTTTATAACGGATTGGGACTCTGACAACTTTTTCTCTAACGAAAATTTTGATTTAAAGAACTACAGCCTAGTTCTTATTTGTACTTGAATTTCAAATTGTAAATTCTCTTTTGCTTTCACGAATAGCCAGTCATGTAAACTAGTGAACTTAAATGTAAAGTGTTCTATCTTATTCATTTTGTTGTTATAATAAAACCAAGAGTTTTAAACTTCAAGTTTGTTCCCTAGTGGATTAATTGCTAGAGTTAAGATATTATGTAGCCCATTTGTATTCTTGAAACTCCAGTTAGCTTTTAACTTATTTCCATCGATGGTGGCAACGCAAACCAGATAGTATTACTGGATAGGCCTGTAGTTTAGGACATTGACGCTTCATTCCCCATGCCAATACTGTGCTTATTCACGAAAAAGTCGTAGTATCCACCAGAAAGTAATATCTAATAGCCAATGTCAACCAAAGATGTCGGTGATGATACAAGCACCTCAGCCGTCGTAGCATCCGCCGTTACATGAACATGTTTGTTAACTCGGGGATCCAGTGTTACTTTTTCTGTGTTTTCGGTGAAGTATCATCGATGGCGCGAAAGGAAATGAATGATTCTCCGTCCATTAGGCGTAAAGCCGAAACACACACTTCAAACGTTGGAACTTTTATCTTCAGGAAAACTGTTATGTTATCATCCCGTGAAAAACCCTAGTGAAACTTATCTTTCATCTCTCCTGAACTTTGGGAAATCTTTTTTGACAAGCCTGCTGAAACTCTTAAATAACTCAACAGCACAAGGTCAAACGTGTAAGGGATCGTGCATCGGCAGCTCGAGACTGCTTCCCCATCCGACACTAAACTCCCTGGCCAAAGAAATCGAAAGTGGAAACGTAGCCGACATGTAGATCTTTTTCCCCTAAGATGGCTTCCTACCCCGAAAATATTGTTGTGAACCCTTCCTTTTTAATCTTCATCGTAGTAAAACGTGATGTTAATTTTCTGCCCGATTGGACCTTGTGCCCAACTATGACTGTGACGTCCCTTCCGATGCCTCGTATTTTGCCTGCAACCATCACTTCCTTGTTGGGCTACAGCTGGATGCTCCATTACACTCGCCCTGATTCGTTCCGACCATTCCAATTTCATTATGACTCAAGGAATGATTGTTGCCGAGCTTTGATTTTGACTGCTAGTATTTGGACTGCTACCCTTGTAGAATTCTGCCGTTTTTTTATTTTAATCTTCTGTTGATTTTGGAAAAAGTGCCAAGCATCCTGATTCACGCAAATTGGCAACAAATGCTCTCCATCTTCCAAGGCTTACTTCCAAGTTTCACGGTGAGAAATTATTGTTCATGGAAACTACCCTCCTGTTTCAGATTCGGACTCTTCCAAGAAGGAAAAGGAGATGTTGAAGAAAAAGAAGCATTTTAAGTCTTCCTCAAGCAAGAAAAAGCACAGTCATTGTAGATGCCCGTCTATGGAAAAGATGGATGACCTGGCCGATTCGCTACATTAGTGTCCACACTCCCAGCTGAAGGACATCTGCGTTCGGAATTGCCTGCGCTCTCGCTCAGGCACTTTGCACTCTTCCGACAGCTATAGCACAACCTTTGCTCAAGCCAGTTCCGCTTCGTTGCATAACGCAGACCAGACCTGATCCAGGTCTAGTGAAGCGTAATAAATTTGGAATTGAAAGTTACACCCCTGTGTCACCCTCAACAACCCCCTGCCCAAGGTGAGTTGCTTCATTTAAATCCCACCTTAAGACCCCGTGTGCAGGCTGTCTATGGTTCTTCTAACGCCGATTTCTTCGTGGGTTTTCGCTTGTCTGGATCTTCACTCAGCTTGTCGGCTTCCCGGAGGAAGGTACCCACATTACCTAAGCTTATCCGAGGCCGTGCACTCCCTGTCAGAGCCCCTCTGTCTTAGTCTGACGCCCCATCTTCGTGGGAAGCTCGAACTTTTCCAGGGAAGCCACCCCGCGTGCTTACCAACGCAAGGAAGCTGCCATTCACCGAGAGGCTGCCTCATGCACTCCATGGCTGCACCTTTATCTGGAAAGCCCATTTCTTATGGAATTTCAAGATCAAGCTCCAATGACAAGCCTGAATCTTCGAAAGGAACAAGGTGTATCCCTTTCAAAATGGAGACAAGTGCATTTCCTTCGCTCAAGTGAACGCCTCCACAATTCTTGGCTTTTGTGACAAGGATCTTCATTTGCCAATAGAAGTCACTGAAACCCTTATCTTCGAAAATGTTCCAACAGATTTTTGTTTGTGCATCCAGGAGACTCCACAAGTTCCTCTAAGCACTCCCACCAGCTGCTTCGTGGACAGAGCAAGATCACCACCTGTGAAGAACCATCGTCTTCCACGTTAGCCTTCGGAGAGGAAATATACTCCTTTGAACTTCACGGATTGGTCAGCCCACCTACAGGATCAGACTCCTTGTTCAACAAGTGGCAAGAGCAGCTCAATTTCCCTTTCATCAATGCTCACTTGGTCCCAAATTCAGCGTGTCTTGAATCTGGTACCATTCTGTGAATTCCGAAGTTGACGTGCATCTCCTACAGGAATGCCAAAACACTTGAAAACATCCAGCGTATGGGCATCCTGGTGGCATCCCCACGCCGATCTGATGTATATGACGGCCACCTCCTGTCTGGAAACAAGTGTGGATCCAAACTGCACTCGAGACATCCCCATTAAGAAACTGGAGAATGCTTCAGTTCTTCTGAGAAAGCGGTGGATGTTCTGCTGAAGCCATCCACTGGCCAGAGAGAAGTTGTCAATAGCATGCTTCTCCGCCGTGATGCCATCCTTGCCTCCGCAGCAGACGTCATCAAACAAGATCCAGGAGCTTCGTACCCTTTCTTTTCAAGAGGCCACTACCCTCTTCAAAGGAGATGTACTGATGATCGTACCTTTTCTGAGCACGGAATTCGCGCAAGCCGCAGCAGCTGCAGAAAAAAAGTGGAATCGTCTTTTCAAGAAATGACCGTCCTTACTTGGCTTCCCGCAGTAGGTGCTACGGAAATAGCAAAGGTCCAATAGAAATGATAGATTCCATCAGTTAGCCTTGGCACAAAGGTCCACAAGGTTCACATTGCAGGCGTCAGTTTAAGGTTGGTGGACAATTCCCTGCAGTTGTCGAGGTTTAACGAAAAACAAAGGTCCGTGACTGTGTCGAAGTTTTGAAGTAAGGTCCACATCATCAGCTGCAAGTCGAGATTTGAAGTCTACCTTAACCCTGCTCTCTGCATTCATCCGAAAGGCCGCTGCCACATCCAGAAGTTGGTGAGCCCTGGCTTAGCCCACTTAGCCCAGGAGTTCACCTGATCGATGAGATCAGTTTTGCAGCCACTCCTCTTCTTCGATGTCGAAGAGAAGACTGTCATCATCATTTCCACTGTGTACGGCCATCATGATGTAGTTGTCAAGATGGGATGGCTTTCTGGTCAATCTTTTCTGTCTCCTGACAGGTTCGTCCGCAGACGTGCCAGGTTGCTGTTCGTCCACGTCATTATCCGAGCCTGATGAACGGTTTTCATCAGCGCGCCAGTCCGGGTCAGACTCCGGTCTTGAATCCGAGGAATTAGAAGCTTAGTCGCTCTCGGAGTCCTCCCGGTCTGACTGGTCGTCTGGCATGGCAATAGCCGCTGCCAGCTGCTTTGGTTGGGATGCTGGGCCTTTCCTATCCTTGGTGACAGGATCCCAATAGGGCTCCATGTCCATGATGTTGATTGTTTTCTGCTCTGTCACGTCATTAATCGAGGTGATCCTGTATATGACGTCGCTCTTCTTCAACATCACTCTGTAAGGTGCTCTGTAGACTGGCTCAAGTTTGCGATTGATGCCCTTGTCCGCGTCGGACAGGATTTGACAATTCAGTCAAATTGTTGCGGATGGTTGCGGATTTTGACCAATTCACCAATCTTGTACTCGGCTTTCCGTTGAGCAGCGTCGTAATTGATTTTGGAGTATCTAGCCACTTCTGCAAGATAAGCTGCTGCGAGGCCATCTCAACTCGTTGCTGCGCCCCATACTCTTGTGGCGAGATGTCGTCGGTCTTGTCTGGTAGGCTCAGGACATGAAGAGAAACTCTTGGGTCTTCACCATACATCAGGTGGTAGGGCGTTTCGCCAGTGCTTACATGGGGGACAGTATTCATGGCGTACTGCAGGGTTTCGAGTAGCGGGCCCCATTAAGTCTCGTGGTCTTGAAGAAAAGTGCGGAGGCAGCCCTTCATCGTCCTGTGTGCCCTTTCAGTCGCGTTCGACTGGGGATGGTAGGTCGTGGTGCGATGATGTTTAGTACCTGTCCTCTCCAAGAGGTTGGTGAAAACTTTGGAGATGAAGGCCGGCCCATTATCCGAAATAATGATTTCCGGAGGTCTGTGTTTGCCAATGAACTCCTTAAGCAGCTTCTTGGCAGCGGTTCGAGCTATTGAATTTTTCGTCGGTATGAGCCATACGTGATTGGAGAACCGGTCCATCATCGTGAAAACGTATCTGTGGTCATGCGTGGTTTTGGGCAGTGGACCGACAAAGTCTATTACAAGAAT
Organism: Lithobius niger; assembly: GCA_023313725.1. Classification (NCBI taxonomy): domain Eukaryota; kingdom Metazoa; phylum Arthropoda; class Chilopoda; order Lithobiomorpha; family Lithobiidae; genus Lithobius; species Lithobius niger. The sequence goes on along the minus strand of JAHWFP010020795.1, from coordinate 25,032 downwards.
ATGGAATTTCCTGCTGGCGATGACAGGCTGCATGTTTCCAGCTTTCCTTTGAGACACCGTCTTGGCTGTTAGGCATTCGTGGCATGAGCGCACGTAGTCCTTGCAGTCGCCGAAGAGTTTAGGCCAATGGGCCACTCCTCTGAGTCGCTGCACTGTCTTAGACACACCTAGGTGACCAGCCTGTTTGTGGTCATGACAGTTAAAGAGGTAGGTATGCCTTAGAGCTTTCGGCACGTACAGCCTCCACGCCATTTCCGGTAGACCATGCGTCTTGACGAGGGTCGACGTAACACAACAGTCCAGTGTCGTCCACTGTGTATTTCCTCCTGATCTTCACAACGTAGTTGTGGGTTTCAGTTTGGCCTGCTTCGTCAGGCTTGGTGAGGGTCAAGACGATCCTTTGGGGGGTTCTTGTCTTTGTGTTGAGCCTCCAGGAGTTGTCTTGTCTCTGATGTTAAGGATCGGGTCGTCTCTGATGAACATCATTGGGTTTCTGTTGTCATCCAGGTAGTCCATGATGGCCTGCTGAATGTCGACTGGATGTTCATTCATCTCTTGGGTAAAGGTCTTCATCGGGTAGGACTCGTTCCGGTCGTTGTCTTCTTCGTTGGAGCCGTGAGCTGCGGGATTTTTGGATTGGGGGTCAGCGATGACGTTTTGAGCTCCAGGGCAGTGGAACACGTCGAAATCGTAGGTCTGAAGCCTGATTGACCATCAAGCGGTTCTTCCGGTGGACTTGTGGGTCGAGAGAATCCACTTCAACGCTTGGTTGTCGGTGATCAGTAAGAATCTGGTCCCCGCAATTAGTTCTCCCAGTTTTCTACGGCTTCGACGGCAGCGAGAGCTTCTAGCTCGAAGGCATGGTACTTCTGCTCTCGTTCCTTCAGTAGTATGCTCCAGAACTCTATGATTTTGACTTTTCCATTGATTCGCTGAGTGAGGACACATCGCTCTCGATGACGAAGGTCTCATCGAAATTAGGGAGGGAGAGAATGCCCGCCTCCGTCAACTTGGTTTTCAGTCCTTCGAAGGAAGACTGATGGGCTGCAGTCCATTGGTATGGGATGTTTCTTTATTGCCAAAATAACTTAACCTGGTAATTTTAGCATTACATTCCTCGAATGTGATGTTCCCTGCATATCCCACCACGCATGCGCAACGCAGTCCTCCCTAATAAAAGCGACAGCGCGCACGCTATCGGCATTCATTTTTCTCCAGAGGTGTCTCCACGCCACCTCGCTCCCCGGTTCCCCGACTGTTGTTTGGAAAATTGGATGATTTGCCGAATATAGCCGCCGCTCCGATTGCACTGTCGCATCGCCTTACTCTCCACTTCTCCCGGGCCAGTGCTCGCCACTCCTCGCCCCACTGGATCTGTCGTCCCTCCTGCACGACTTTCAAGTCGCCAAAGACTCCTCCCGGGCCAGCGCTCGCCGCCCCACTGGATGCCTCTGCGTCAGCCGCAGTGTCGTACGGGAAATCGAACGTGACACTGCCCGCCACCTCCAAGTTCAACGGTTCGAAAGACCCGCACCCAGGACTGGGTCGCATCCACCTCAGCCACGAAGGGCACAGGCGTGCCGCTTCCCCCCCGCCGGCCGCGGCACCCAAACGCAAGTCGGACGACACACTGTCGTCGCACCACTCGCTGTCACCCACCCCTGCTGCCGAGAAACTCATCAGGTTCCCGGACAACACTCCTGACGAAGCCACCCTGTCACTCGCAGCTCTTTTAGAGACTGTCGAGCAGACAGCCCCGAAGCCCACCCAGATGCCGGACGACACAACCGACGACACGTCTGTCGTTCGAAGAACATGCGGTTCATCGCCGCCTTCCACACGCCTCGATCAAGACGGAAGCCGTTTGCGCCATTTGCTGCTTGTCTCGACCGTGGCTAACCCCACGTCTCGAGTGAAAATCAAGTCACCTATTGCTGTCACTGCTGCTCGTCTCACTGTTGGCTAGAAGCCACGTTTCAGGGAACCAAGACGGAAGCCGTTTGCACCTTCTACTGCTCGTCTCGACCGTGGCTAACTCCACGTCTCGAGTAAAAATCAAGTCACCTGTTGCTGTCCTCTACTGCTCGTCTCAATCGTGGCTAGAACCCACGTTTTGGGTGAACCAAGACGGAAGCCGTTTGCACCTCTTGCTGCTTGTCTCGACCGTGGCTAATCCCTCGTCTCGAGTGAGAGTCAACTCATCTGTTGCTGTCCACTGCTGCTAGTCTCACTCGTGGCTAGAAGCCACGTTTGAGTGAACCAAGACGGAAGCTGTTTGCACCTTTTACTGTTCGTCTTGACCGTGGCTAACCCCACGTTTCGAGTAAAAATCAAGACACCTGTTGCTGTCCATTGCTGCTCGGCTCAATCGTGGCTAGAACCCACGTTTTGAGTGAACCAAGACGGAAGTCATTACACCTCTGCTGCCTGTCTCGACCGTGGTTAACCCCATGTCTCGAGTGAAACTCAGGTCACCTGTGCTGTCTACTGCTGCTCGTCTCTTCGTGGCAAATTATCCACGTCTGAGTCGACCAAGACGAAAACCGTTCACACCTCTTGCTGCTAGTCTCGTCCGTGGTTAACCCCACGTCTCGAGTGAAAATCGAGTCTCCTGTTGCTGTCTACTGCTGCTCGTCTCACTCGTGGCTAGAAACCACGTCTGAGTGAACCAAGATGAAAGCCGCTCGCACCTCTTGCTGCTTGTCTCGACCGTGGCTGACCCAACGTCTCGAGTAAAAATCAAGTAGCCTGTTGCTGTGCACTGCTGTTCGTCTCATTCGTGGCCTGTACCCACGTTTTTGAGTGAACCAAGAATGAAGCCGTTTGCACTCTGTTTGTTTCGACTGTGACTGTCCCCCTGTCCTGAGCGATAATCAATACTTCAGTTGCTGCCCATACTACTGCTCGTCTCACCCGTCGCCTACACCCACGCTTTAAGTGAAGAATCGAGTTGGAAACCATCTACATTTCCCAGTACTTGTCTCGTCCATGGCTAATCCCGGGCCTGAAGTGAAATTCAAATCACCGGCTGCTGTCCAAACTGCTGCTCGTCTCAGCATGGTTTAAAAAAAAAAAAAAAAACCCACGTCCTAAGTGAAGAATCAAGTCGTATGACATCTCCATCTCTTGCGGCTGCACGCCGCTTACGCCCCAGCCCGTACGACACCCACCCGATGTCATGCCTTCTCCTGCTGTCACATCACCTGAATGTCCCTCCCTCCCGGGCCAACCCACACTACCTCCCGCTGGACCTATCGTCCCTACAACACGACCTCTAAGCCGCCAAGGACTCTCCGGGCCGCCAAACGTGACCTCCACCGTGCGACACTCGCCCACTCTCCGGACCAGAGCTCGCCGCTCGACCCGTCGCCCATTTCCTCCCGGAAAGGCCTCAGCGTCAGCCGCAGTGTCGTACGGGAAATCGTACATGACATCGTCCGTCACCTGCAAGTCAATCCGATGCCGCGTCTTTCCTACATGTCATCGGTACGCAAGGCCCGTAGCTAGGACTGGGTCGCATCCACGTCAAGCCACGAAGGGCACAGGTGTTCCGCTTCATCTCCCCCGGCTACGACACCCAACCGCAAGTCGGACGACACACTGTCGTCGCGTTACCCTCTGTCGCCCGCCCCTGCTGCCGTGAAGCACATCAGGTTCCCGGATGACACCCCAGATGAATCCACCCTGTCGCGCGCAGCTCTTTTAAAGACTGTCGAGCAGACGATCCAGGACTTCAACCGCAGTGTCGTACGGGAAATCGTACATGACACCATCCGTCACCTGCAAGTCAATCCGATGCCGCGTCCTTCCTGCACGTCTTCGGTACGCAAGGCCCGTACCCAGGACTGTGTCATGTCCACGTCAAGCCACGAAGGGCACGGACGTGCTGCTTCTTCTCCCCCGGCTACAGCACCCAACCGCAAGTTGGACGACACACTGTCGTTGCGTCACCCTCTGTCGCCCGCCCCTGCTGCCAAGAAGCACATCAGGTTCCCGGACGACACCCCAGATGAATCCACTCTGTCGCTCCCAGCTCTTTTAAAGACTGTCGAACAGACTGTTCCAGACTGCTTCCTGTCAAGCCCACTTAGATGCCGTACGCCCCTGTCAACCACCGTGGCCAATCGACAGGCCTTGGATTTTCCTCACGAGACGTAGACGCCAAGCCCCGCTGCCACCTGGGTCAATCAACGATACTCCTAACATGTCTCCTCCGCAACGAAGGCTCCATACTAGGCAAAGGCGACCCCCTTCTTCTCGACAAAGAACCTCCGCGCCGCGCCCGCGTCGTGAAAACAGCTTCTTCCGATCCTTCGCAGACGGTGCCACTAACCCCCAAGAAAGCTGTCATCCCAACCTTCGTACTGTACGAAAATGACACATGCCTCCGACTAAGCCTACGTGCGGCCTCTCAAGCAGATGTCCTCCACACGGCCATTAACGCTCTATGTGAAAAGCTGTCGTCCGACGTCACTCCAGATGAGTTCAAGAACCTGTCGTCCCTGATTTCTCAGCTCTTCCCCCAAAAAAAAAAGCTAACTTCATCGCTACTTACCATGCAACGAACTGGGCAACGAGAGCGCTGTTCAACAACACCCTTCTCCAAAGCGACATTGCCCGGTCGTCCGCAAACGACCTAAACGTCTCCACACGACACCGACTCTGAAATCAACCGACCCATGAGTCAGTAACACTTTTCCGTGGGTTAATCCTGACACTTGCTCCTCGCCTTGACGTTTCAAGAAATCCAAAGCCACAAAAACAAACCACGTCTTCAATCCTCCCGTTCTCGAAGAATTAACAAGCCAACCCCCATCCCCCGGACGATTGGCACAAAATACGGCATCACCAACCCCCTACGCCCGAACGACACTGCCACCTACCAGCAGCGAAACCAGCAGCCCTTTCGGACCGACGCTCCTCGCTCTCGCTCCGGCCAACGCTCCCAACAGAAGCACGCCGCCACCCCCGACAAAAGGAGCCGACCCTCATCCCCGGGGGCAGAAACATCTACCGGAAAAACCTACGATGCAGCCTTGTGCCTAGCTGGTCTCCCTGTCGGGGCCAAACTACGCCATTTTTTCCCAGCTGGCAAGAACTGACCACCAACCTGGAAATCCTATCATAATCAAACACAGCTTTCGTCCGACGTTCCTACATCAACCGCCGCTGTCACCATCTCCTCCATGGGACTTCTCGCCCAAACGACAACGTCCCTGTCGTACGAAGTATTGGAAACTACTGGATTAAGAGAACGATCAAAGCAGCTTATGACAAACATGAATTGAGCAATATCATAAAAATTACGGCGCACACAGCGAGAACTATCTCTCCATCATACCGCCACCCCAATTGAAGAATCCTGGCAGCTGGCGCCACCAGTCCACCTCCACTTCTCACTACCTATGAAACAGGATGAAGGACGAATCCAGACTACATTGGCTGGAACTGATCGTCGCAGCCAGAACCATGGCCAAACCCCCTTAAGCACTCAGAACGAAGCAGAAGCAAGACCCATGAAAGAAGCAAGTTCCACCCTGCTAGAACCCTTTTCAGGGCCACCAACTCCGTCGAATGAGACCAAATTCCTGTCAAGCCCAAATGTTCTGAATAAAGTGCGAATTTTTCTCTTGCAGATGAAGAATTCATGGGGAAAAGCCTGCTTGCATCCCGGGGCGCTCGTACAGGCGGTGCCCGCCACCAACTTTGACGAGGTCAACTGGTAATGCTATAATTACCAGGTTAAGTTGTTTTGGCAATAAAGAAAGAACATTTTGCCGGCCCCCAGCCTGGCCGGCTAAAAATGGTTTCTTTTTGCCTAAAACATACTTAACCTTACTCCCGCCCTGCCTCCCCTCTAGAGTCACCGCCTGACACATTGAGAGTAAAATGAATGCCGATAGCGTGCGCGCTGTCGCTTTTATGGGAGGACCGCGCTGCGCATGCGTGGTGGGATATACAAGCAGGCGTCTACAAACCGGAAGAAACCTCCAGGGGAACATCACATTCGAGGAATGTAATGCTAAAATTACCAGGTTAAGTATGTTTTAGGCAAGAAACCATTTTTAGCCGGCCAGACTGGGGGCCGGCAAAATGTTCTTTTTCTTCATCAGCTGATGAAGGGGAGCGGCCGCGTTGGAAACATGCCTTATGAATTTTCTGAAGTAATTACGTAAGCCTAAAAATGCTTTAAGCTTCTACTTGTTGGTAGGTCTTGGGACATTCTGGATTTAGGACATGTGGTCCTCGGTGAGGGAGATGCCGTCGGCGGTGATTTTGAGTCCTAGTATATGCAGCTCGGGTACTCCGAAATGAATTTCTTACGTTTTAAAGTAAAACCTGCCTTTCGTAGTCTGTCGAAGATTGCTGCGAGAGCCTGCTTGTGTTCATGCCATGTCTTTGTAGCCACGATAATATCATCAATATGATGATACAGACGTGACCTATGAGGTCACCGAGGATGTGGGTCATCGCTCGTTGAAACGCCTGGCTAGCAGTCTTGAGGCCAAACGGAAGAACCTTGAATCTGTATGACCCTTTGTGACAGACAAAGGTCGTGCAGTCTTGGCTGTCCGGTTGCAGTGAGATCTGGTGGAACCCTTGTTCACTATCCAGGACCGAGATGTACTTAGCACCGGCTAAGAAATGGAAGATTTCGTCCGTTTTAGGTATCGGGAACTTGTCTGTTTCGATGTGCTTGTTGAGGAACCTGTAGTCAAGAATAGGACGGAACCCTCCTCCATTTTTCTTGCGCTTGAGAAAAACTGGTGAGCCCCATTGGCTTTGTGTTTTCTCGATCCTGCGTGAATGCTCCAGTTCGTCCACCATCTCTCCAATCTCACGTTTGATCTGGGGTGATGCCGTGTAGGCCCTCTGGTAGACGGGCTTGGCCTCTTCATGAAGTCTGATTTTATACTCCATGTCTTTTAGTCTGCCGGGTTTACCTGGGAAAATGTCGGAATTGTTCCTCAGGAGATCTTCGAGTGAGCCGAACTCTTCGTCCGACAGCTGGTTGAGCTTGCGTTGGCTAAGTTCGGTTTGCACAAACCAAGCGGAGTTTAGAATCGGCGTTGCTGGGTTGGCTGCGTGGGCGGATAGTGGAAACGAGTGGCTGATGTCTCCGTCAAAGTTACCCATGGCGTTGGCATGGTCCACATGGAGTTTGACTTTGGCCATGTAGTCCCTCCCCAGAATACAGTCAGTGGTGAGGTCATGATAGACAGCGAAGGTGTGTTCCAGGTGACGTCCTTGAGTGACAATACGAAGCTTGACTTGACCTACAGCAGGCTTGCCAATTCTTCCGTCGGTGTAGGTCGGGGGGTAACCTCTGTGTTTGTCAAGACGCTGAAGAGCCGAAGGGTTGACGGTTCCAGCCAGTCCAGCTTTATTGCGGATTCGACACAGCCTGAGTCCAAACCGCTGTAAAAGCTTCTGCCGTTGACCACTGTGTGCATTGAGTGCATGTTGCGAGGTGGTCCCACGTACATGGCTGCGTTCTGCGCTTCTTCGGTAGGTGCGCTGTTGCCTGTTGATCGGCGTGGCCTTTCGCAGAAAGCTGAGATGTGCCCCATCTCCTTGCAGTTATAGCATTCAACATGCCTGTGCCATGGCAATGGACTCGACGGAGGCCTTCTGTTGGAAGATTTGCGACTGGTTCGTTGCTGTGGATCTTCCTTATCCTGCTGTTAGTTGGTAGGTGGCGGGGCGAAGGAAACTGCTTCGGCTCTTAGCTGCTGTGGCTGATGGTCTTGGGACCCAGTAGGCTGCGGCTGCTGTTGCTCCTGTTGTCTGTGCTGACTTGGCTGCTGAGGCTGTTGACGACTGGCGTTGGCCTTCTGCGTAGAAGCGTTGTCGGCTCTCTTCTCCGGAAATCGGACGTAGTTAGGTCGGGATTTGAACTTCTCCAACAGTTGTTGAGGGGTGGCTATATCCAACATGGCGAAGTGCATGCGGAGGTTGCCGGTGAGTTGCGCGATGATCATCTGCACCTGAGTCGCTGGTTTCAGTTTCGATTCCATCTTGTTTAGATGCTTCAGAAGTTTATGAATGAACTCTTCTGGAGGCTCGCCTTGCTGCTGCCTGATGTTGATGACTTATGCCATTCGGTCTGCGTCAGACATGGGCTTCTTAAAGGTTTCCCTGAGTGCTTGACTTGCTTCATGCCACGAGGTAGGCTTGTTAATCAATGCTTGCCACCAATTTCTGTACTTGCCCTGACGGCAACTCTGTAGTCTTGACTGAAAAAGTCTACAATCAATGGGCTTACCTTCCAATTCTGCTGTCATAATGTCTAGCCACTCCGAGAGATTATTGTCTTCTTCCAGGGGAACTCTCTTAAATTTGGTAGCTGTCATGGCTGCTGCAAAATTTGTGAACATTTCCACTTATGTGGTGGCTGCAATGTTTGGAGTCGCTAAAGTCATGTCAAGATCGTGGTTAACCTCGTGAGCGACTGCTCGGTTACGATTTGCGTTAGTGGCTAAAATGGTTTGAGCATAAGTCAAGTTCGTGTCAACAGTGACTCTCCCAATTGGTTTAGTAACGGCTTGGCCGTCATCACTGTCATCATCAGAGTCCAAGTGACTTTGCTTAAAAAAATCTTGAGCACTGGCTCTTAAATTAAATTGACTCAAATCATCATGGTCAACTCTAGAATCAGGTTTGGTTTTGAAAATTTTGGTGGTTTGCCTTGCAGGGTTGGCTGTGTTAACATTCTGCTTAGTGGGTGGCATCCCTGTATGAAAATCTCCAGGAGTTATCTGATTAGGCAAAGACATTCTAGAAACTCTTAAATTTCCATGCTCATCCTCAATTAAATAGTCATACCTGTCAAGTTCACGTTCGGGATTGTCATTATTAGGAAAAGATATTTTTGGTCTGGTCTCAGTGAGCGCTAGACTGTGATTCTGCATATGTGGTGCGCTACACTTTTTTACCTTGTCGCTGCTGCGCATGCGCGTGGGCATGAGCGTTGCTCGGCACTTTTACTGCTTGTGTGCGATCTCTACCACTTACACCCGACAGTAAATCATTTTCATTTAAAAGAGCACTAGTTCGCAATGCTAGTTCGTTTTGTGTGCTTGCTATTTATTTCTGAATCTACGATAATTCTACTTCCTTAGCTCCAAAATCATAATCAAAATCGTTATTGGTTGCGATCGATCGTTTGCTCGATCTGCGTTTACTGCTCCGACGTGGTGCAACATCTAGTGGCGCTGTCGGGAACTACTGCGTGTCACCTGTGACATCACGGCTCTCTAACGTTGGTATGGCTAGCGCTACTGACGCTAGGTCTAGGCTAGTAAATTGTTTTCAGCATAGGACTCGTTAAAATTAGGCTGTCGTAACGCAAAAGGGTTGGTGAAACATAAATCTGCATTCGGGGTAAGCCTATAGTCGTCATTCATTTTGAAAACGTGGTTTTAAGTATTCGATTTTCCGAAAGTACAAAATGGCGTCGCTCGGAAACTAGATCCGGCTCTTTGAATGAATGGTGCAATGTTATGGTTGCGTCGTTCACGGTGACACAGTTCATCAGAAAGGTTTCAAATCGTTAGAAGATTGCATAAAAATTCAGTTCTTCGTTTCAGTAAACGCAATAGTATGTGAATAAACATGAAATGATCTTCGATTGGCTGACCTGAGATTGCAAGCAATTTTCAACAATGGGGAATCCCTGGTACTACTTTGTTCATGTGCCGTGGTTTGCGTCCGCCATGATATCGCTCCATAGGTGATTAGTTCACCTCGTGGCGATCTTGAAACCAAGTCACAGAAGGTCAAAAAACAGTTCATTTTGCAATAACAGAAACATTTTCACTGCTTGATGTTATTCTGGGGTCCCTCCAGAAAACACTTATGGTTGGATCTCATTACATTAAATCCTGCTTGCTTGGATCGCTGTGGCATCCCCGGTCCCAAACAAAGAGTAGTGGCCGACGATGTCAGAGTTCATGGAATCCCCCGAAGTTCACCACTAGGAAGTTTGAATTTTCTATCATTTTACCCGTTGGGCGCCAATTTGTTGGGTTCGCTTCTGGGTCGCTCGTTGCCCGTTTGTTCCTGTGTGGTTTGGGAATGAAACTCCAGTCTTTTTACTCTTTAACAGCATTTATTGGCTGACTCAACGCATACACTCATTTGGGTGGCAGGAAGCCATGCTAGCCAGTGAGAGCGAACCCCTTCCGGAAGTTGGCCACATGGCCTTCCGCCAGCGAGCATGTGGCACTCATGTCGCTAGGAGGGGAGATCGTGTTGGGACTGTGGGCTAACAGGTGCCATCCCAACACCACCATTCCTCTGATCCATACAACTATCGACCAATTAATTGCTCTCACATGTGTGGCCTGTAAGATCATGGAATCGATCATACGAGACAAGATTTCAAACTTCTTTAACTAACATCCAGTAATTAGTGACGATCAATTTGGGTTCCTTCCGAATAGATCCGCGACCCACCAGCTGCTGGCGGTTTTGAATAGATGGACCTTCGCATTGGATATTGGGACCCTCCTCGTTGTTATTTATTTCGATTTTAAAAAGGCTTTTGAGTCGGTTGTTCATAGAAAACTTCTTCTCAAAATTAGTAGCTGTGGTATTGAAGGTAACCTAAAAAACTGGCTTGCAGCTTTCCTTGCAGAGCGCACACAGAGGGTGATGGTTGAGGATGTGTGTTCACAATGGAAACCTGTCCCCTGTGGTGTACCGCAGGGTTCAGTTCACGGACCCATCCTTTTTGTGATCTACATAAATGATCTTACGATAGGAGATGCTTTTACCTTCGGATGGAAGTTCGCAGATGACCTGAAGATCGGAGCCGAAAATTTATCTTCTGTCCCGTCACCCGAATTGGATGCCCAGATTCACGGCGTTGTTGCGTGATCCCGAAGATAGCAGCTCCCAATCTCGAACCAAAAATGTTCCTTATTTCATGTGGGAACTGCAAATAAGTGCCCCCAGTACTTCCTTGATGAGGAGACCTTACCCCAAACTGAAGAGGTTAGGGACCTAGGAATTTGGTTGACTAACAACTTAAAACCGTCCTTACACTGCCAGAAAGTTGCCACTGCGGTATTCCGCCGCTCCATGATTGTAAATATCGGTAGGTGTTTTTTATCTGGGTGTGTTGCCACAAGGATTTGGGCATTCAAGGTGTTTGTGCGTCCTATCTTGGAATATGCTACACCTGTATGGTCGCCCTACCTGGCCAAAGATATTGACCTGTTGGAGAAAGTCCAGCGCCGTTATACAAAATATCTCCCTGGATTCTGGGAAATTGCTTACCGTGAAAGACTTGTAAGATTGGGTCTGGAGTTGCTTGAACTGCGACGTATAAAAGCCGACCTCGTACTTACATACAAGATACTTCATAATTCAATCGGCATTGACCTTCCGTTTTTCGATTCTGCACAATGCCTTATTTGTACACGCGGTCACGAGTGGAAGTTGGCCATACCTGCATCAAACCTTGACTGTCGCCGGCATTTCTTCTCGGTTTGAGTGGTTCCTATTTGGAACGCACTCAGTGTGAAGACTGTGTCTGCACTGTTGGTTTCGACCTTTCGTAGGTTGCTTGATGAGGAACCGCTTCACGTTTTTCTGAAACGTCCTTAACTCCCGGACACCTAATGGTTTTTTTTCCTCACCAGCAACCACCCCCCTCTTCCCTTTGAGAACTGTGTTGTGGTCCCAGACAAATCCGTCTTCTTAAAATATACCTTTCTTTAAAATTTTTAATGGCATGTAGGCCGCTAGCGGTAGTTCAGCCACCCTGTTTTATCAGGTTGGCCTTTGATTTGTATACATATATATATACTTCTATATAAACTTTTAATTATTATTTTTTTAAGTGTTGAAAAATCCCACTATCTGGGTGCTTTAGTTTTTAGTATTCACCGTAGCATGCAATTTTTTTAGCACTGTTTATACTTTTTAATTATACAGCATCATTTTGGGCCTTTTAACATTTTCCACACCCTTCCCATGTCCTGCACGTTTGACGATGCCATCGGGGGCATTTGAGTCCCTGGCAGGTCTAACCTTGGTAAGGCATTCGTGTCCCCAAACCTCTTACCATCATCCAGTCCTTGGCCGTATATTGTACACTGTATTTACATGTAATTGCGGCTGGCTGTCAGTGACTCCCCAGTCCATGCCAGACCCGTTGCTATCGCAACAAATATTATTATTATTATTATTATTATTATTACCATAATAACAATCACATTAATAATAAAGTACAAATAATATTAATCAACCAGAAAAAAAACAAAGGTAACTTAAAAAGATATGCCCACTAATCGCACCTAAGTTGTGATGGTTTGAGTGCTAAAACAACCATGTAAGCATTTGTGGTTGTTAAAGGGCAATTGTAGTGGCCAGCTAAGGCCGTCAGACACTCGAGCTCTCACAGCCAATAGAGCTATCTCAATCGGCTGCAAGTCGAAATCGAAGAGTGACATCAGTCGGCATTAATT
>JAHWFP010020790.1:3299-13591 GCA_023313725.1 Lithobius niger | reverse complement strand
ATTTTGACGTGGTTTCTGAATTATTTGAGTTCAGTAGTGAAAAGTGCTATAAAACGTTGTAACTAACATAAAAGCCACAGGCAAAAACTAAATAAAACACTTCTAATATTTTGGTATCATTAAAAACACTAGTGATGCCTTCATCAGAGACTTAAAAACATATAAAAACTACGTCACTCTCTAGATCCATACCTGTCACAACATTATCGAATTCACATTTGGCGGTCGTCAGTTATATTAATGTTGTGGGTGTACGAGCTGAGGAGACATTTGTAATACAAATGTTGCAAGGAGGAGTAGAAGAAAGTTTCGAAGCGACTGTGTCGTCAAAATTAGGTCCGGTTATATCCAGCAGGAATTTTAGTTCAAGTAAGAGCAACCAATTTATTCCTTTCATGCCCAATTTAATTCTGTTTTTTTTTTAGTCTCATAGGTCAGCGACGGGATTTGAACCGGCGTTCATTTGGTTTGGAGACGACGACGCTAACCACTGGGTTGTTGCAGCTCGCTTTGCTCGGGGTCCCTGGTATCCCTTACAGAGCTTGTAGTGCGAGTTGGGACTTAGTTTTCTGCTCCATCCTGTAGCTGTTGCCATTTGGCTACTGCGGAGATAAAAGGGTTAACAAGTGCGAGGTTTGGTCACCGTTTATCTAGACACACGCTGATGTGTCGCGCCAAGTTTGGCAACAAACATCACAACAAACAACACAACAATTCAATTGTCGAGGTTGTAAACCATTGCAGCACGACGTCATAGCGTCAGTGTCTTACATCCTGAAGCATAGTTTGGCACATTTCATGTACTTGGATAAAAATAATAATGCGGTACAAAAGCTTAAATTGTGTTGAAATCGAGAGCAATGACACACCTGACAAAAATTAACTCGTGTAGGAATACCAGCTAAGCTGCTTTCAAAGCAAAATCTGACCCTCGAGAACGTTGCAAATGTGTTACTACTAGCTAGCTAATTCGCTCATTCCCATGTTAAATCCCACAGGGTGACTATTCATCGATACCGAGATAACGTGAAGGCTTCCAGCTATGAAATTGGACGAATGGGTGCAGTACAATACGAACTGCCTACCATTTATGGTTTGGAGCCTGGGGGGTGTAAAAGGGATGGCGTGGGAGGGCACGTAAGTACGAAAATATTGTTATAACCATTGTTAGTATTGTCGGTATCGTCTCTCTTTGGACGGCCAATGTTCGAACACTGACAATGTATACTGACGTGCGTGCGTAGACACACACTAGTGTATCATGTTAAATGTAAATAACGTTGCCACAGAAATTGTATTCACGTACAATACACGAAAAATAAACAAACTGTTGAAACAAAGCAAAATAAACAAAGTCAAAAACTGGTAAAGAGGCCATCAAGTTAAGGGTGGTTCGGCCCGTCTAAGGAGTGATATCAACACACCAAAACTAATTAAATTAAACAAATTACATCAAAATTAAAACCAAACCAAAAAACTATAAAGAGGTGACTAAGTTGCGAATGGGTCGGCCTCCAGGCAAAAGGTAGTAGCTAAGTGTTGAAAACAATTTCTTGTTGACATGGCACTTTATTACACATCTGCACGGTAGTGGAGTTGAGTCTAATACACAATTTAAAAAAAGGAGTGATATCATATCAAAAACCAAAACTGGTGAAAAAACGCTAAGTTCCGAATGGTTCGGCCCTTCAAAGGAGTGATATCAACATACCGAAACATTCGCCAACTTATTCGCACCGAATAATACTTTGGACGTTAAATGAAAACTTGAACATGCTACCGAAAAAGTGAAACCTAGAACATTGCTACCGAAAGTAGCAATGTTCTAGTTTTCATTTAACTTTCGCACTATTAACCTGTGCGATTAACTTGACGAATGTTTTGGTATGTTGATATCACTCTTTTGAAGGGCTGAACCATTCGCAACTTGGCGTTCTTTTCACCAGTTTTGGTTTTTGATATGAAACAGCAATGAGTCGTAATGGTTTACCTTTTTTGTTAGTTTTTATTTTGGGAGACACAATGGGTGGATCATGAAATTTTTGCTTGTATTGTTTGTGTCAAGGACTTCTTGATTCAGTTTCTATTTTTCGATCAATACAAACAAAAAACCAATTAGTACTGAAAAGGGAATTATATTTCAGTTTAACGTAAGTACGGATGTTACCTAATTCCGCCAAGGTTTGTTTGTTTGTTTGGCAAATTGGATGGAAGGTGTTTTTATCCGAATCCAACTGTCAGAATATTTCATTTGCAGTAAATGCTTTATTTGTCTACGTTTACCAAAGGTTTACCGAAATATTAGAAGTGTTTTATTTCGTTTTTGCCTTATGTCTTAACTTAAGGTTTTATGCCCTCTCCCCCCCCCCCCCCTCCCCGTCTCCTGCTTGGGTGCGGCACTGGCATCAATTTCGGATGAAAACAGTTCGGATATAGGGTCTGAGACATTGCGATGAATATTATTCAGCGTTACTAAGAACAATATTAAAGTGATGCGTTTCCTAATATTTAAATTTTTGATCTTTAGCACTTCGCTGACACCCAGTGTGTTCTTTGCTTGTTAATAATAATTTAGTGGTTATTTCGTTTCTTTAAGTTTTAGGACATTTTTTTTCTTAGGTCATAACAAGGACAGAACTGTAAAATTGCTTTCTACGAACAGCCTTAATTTAGTTTTCCTTCTTTCAATACAGAAGAAGGGCTAGGAAGCAACCAAAAAAACCTACTGAATCGTTTTTAATAATTAGCAAGCTAAAGATGGAAAAGTTCCAGAATTTTAATACTGCATAAATGTCAATCAGTTTAACATTAGCCGCGTTTTAGTGCATCCATTTTGGTTGCAAGTTAGTTTTTCGATTTGTGGGATTAAAGCTGATCACTAAACAACATCATAGCAAAAGAATACATCCCGAATTAAATGATGAAATATTACAGATGTCTGAATTCACGCTTTAGCATTTGTAGAAAGACCTATAAAGTCATTTCTACATATGTCTTCGTACTGAACGCATCGTTCAACAAACAAACTGCAATGAAATAATACGAAAATATAGAAACTTGTATGAAATCCTTATTCTAAAGAAGTAGAATCAGATTTTAATTTTTGTTATACGAATCGTAAATAATTACGAAACTTAAATTAATACTCATTCCTAAATTTGGTGTTTAAAAAGTTTCAGGCATAAAAACACTTTTTAGGCTTCACACGGCCTTAGAGATGTGCATAAGCTGTGGCTGGAGGCAAGTGGATTCACAAACCAACAGTGTTTTTACAATACATTTTCAGTGATATATTTTACTTTCACATTTTCACTGGCAACCATTCAAATCACAGATTGGAGAAATGTCTAGCAAACTCGAAGTAAGTTCCGTATCTTGGTATTTGTACACTTTTTTCAGCCCTGTTCAATATGGTTTCAGACATTTTATTCAAATAGTTTATTTTACCTCATTTGCAATTACAGTTGTTCTTATACTATTTTAGATTCTGGTTGGCCATTCGCGCGTATTTTCGGAAAATGGATTGATCATGCCTGGTAAAATTTCTCTTCGAGCAGACGAACCAATATGGCTACCGTGTCGCTCGCTTCGTCGCTTTCCCAACGTGAAAAACGTTTGAATTTACAGGCTAAGAAGATTGTTTGGAATGTCTTCTAATACATTAAGGCTCTGTATTCAACACGGATGCTGAAACAACGAATTCAAGAGGACGGCATTGCCACTGACGTACTCAGAGAACGGTAAGACGTACCTTGTGAGTAGCAAAAACCGTACCGACAGCCAAGGTAGGGTTAGGCCTAACGTCGCAGACATTATGTACGCCAGACGCTCAATGCGTGTACAAGGTTCCAGTCAACGCCAACGTTAGTGCATACACGTGACAGGCGATTGAAAACGATCATAAAATACAGATTTTCGAGTGGCCAACCAGAACCTAAAATAGTATAGTGATGGATGATTTGATGTGATTGTCTCAACACCATCATACATCATCACCAAATGAATTCTTACTTAAGTCGTTCACATCTTTTCGACATCTGTGAATGCGTTCACACATATTCAGTTGGTGGTCTTGATTTAA
The DNA here is from genome assembly GCA_023313725.1 of Lithobius niger. Classification (NCBI taxonomy): domain Eukaryota; kingdom Metazoa; phylum Arthropoda; class Chilopoda; order Lithobiomorpha; family Lithobiidae; genus Lithobius; species Lithobius niger. The sequence goes on along the minus strand of JAHWFP010020790.1, from coordinate 9,510 downwards.
ACTGATAATATTTATGAAAACGTTGTGGAAATAAGTAAACAATTCCGTGAAAGAAGTTTTTTCATGCCGGTTGTAGATCATAAGGATGCACATTTATGATCATTAATGAATCATTACTACCTTGACATTTCACGCCAATTCCGGTCCATTATTTAGATTCACATAAAATTAGAGAAGTGAAGTAATTTAAAAATATGAGCTCTTTGAATGCTTCGTTAAATTTTACTTCTTACATGGACATTACAAAATTATTAGAGAAGAACAAGTGAAACCAAGGAGTTAATATCACGCGCATGTTTTATCGTAGAGTGCATGACATAAAGAAGGTGAAATCTCTTCACATTCTTATTGTTGTTTAACGCCATCTATTGGCACGGAAGTGAAAACCCAATGGAGTTGAAGATTCCCTTAACGTAATTACGTTGCACTGTTCCCCACTCTTGTAGAGACCCAGCTATCTGTTGTTGCATCATCACAGTTGCAAACAAAAATTGAGTTCTCTCATTACGAAATTAATTTCGCGCTATCTATAATTAACGGATGGTGAGAGATGAATTTTCCCCCTCTTCTTGTTCTCCTTGTTTGAGAAAACATAGAAGGGAAGCGAGAATGAAATTGAGCCCACATGAAATTTGATGGCCGCCATTGTATGCTTAATCCTTAAGAAAATATTTGTCAACCAGAGGGCGTCGCTGCGTGCGTGAACGCGCTTTAGGGCTCCCGTATTTGGTTTGCCTCGCTTCTGTCACGCGGCCTTTGTTGACACGAGCCATTAGCGGAGGCAGAAGCTGATTGGTCCGCTCTAACGGCTGAAATTAACTAATAGGATACAAATCAATGTTATGGTAGGACTTCGTGTTACATCATCGGCTATTTCTTTGATGGAAAGAAACTACCAACCGAATTTTATTAGGATTACAATTGTATTTGATACAAAACTGCAAATGCCAACATTTAAACCTTAATATATTACTTTCGATTCAGATGAAGACGTTCTCCAAACGATTACTTAAAAAGTATATAACAGTTATTTCGGTTAAATGATTCCGCATAAGGTAGGCTGTGCGGCCTACTTGTAAAAGGTGACATGTCAGCATATAGGATAATGTCACCTTTGTTGTCTTTTACAGTGTGGCCCATAAAAACTGGAAGAACAGAAATGTGTCACAGTCCAAACTTTTGTCTAAGTCGTTATACAAAAAAAAGTGCAAATAGGTACCACTCTTCAGGATCTAAAATCCACTTCTGATACTGAAAATATGGGTCATAAATTTCTAGAAAAAAAGAACAATATTTCAACTTTCGTTCTGTGAAGCCAGTATGCTACACGAACTGAATTTTTTTTAAGTCCCAACTTCTGTCAGAATGAATACTGAATTGCTTTATTGCACGTGGATGCATAGACACAATATTCTATATAACACATCAATGCCGTTTTAGCATCCAAATAAAAACATAGAGCATGAAACAGTATACCTCGAATGACACTGAAATAAAAAAAAAACAATGAAGAAATGATCAACACCGTGAACAACTAAGAAAAAAAATGTAGCATGAAGATTTGACATTATTTCCAGTGTTGTTTCTTTTGTTTTTGGAGGGGGGGGGGTGGTGTCTGAGCACCTGATCAGTGTCATCAAGTCAGGCAAAATTGCTTTACGAAGCCGCATCAGGTGTACAAACAAACCCCCACCCACCACAGTGTCGGATTGGCCAGCCCGAGATTAGGAAATGCCTGGCAAGGCCCTCATCACAGGAGTCCCCATCCTGTAGTTCTGGACCTCATGTAGTACAAAGAAACGCACACAAATGGTCCACAATTAGCACGCAATCCATGGTAATCTGGGTGTTAAACCGCAAAAAAAGTCCCCAAAATTTTGGAGAAAAGGGTCCCCACTTTCTCTTTCGGGATCCCCCCCCCCCCCCCCCAAACCCGAGGATGTGAGGATGTGACAAAAACTCACATGCTTCAGTTACTTGTGAGCAATCCACATTACACATCGTAGTCTTTCTACGACTCACAAACCAGCAGGTATTGTCACATCGTGAGAATGCATGAAAGCCACAGAAAGCTACAAACTTCTTCTCACTACATTTAGAACTTCTTCTCACTACATATTTTGCCTACGGATGTTTCCTTTAAAGAAAAAAAAGGCCATGCCATTATGGCTTACTGTAGGACTACGGCCTTTGATTTTAAAGGTCGTGGGTTCAATTCCCCTCTCGGGCAGTCTGACATTTAAGCCCAAAAGGCAACGTAAATATGTTTGCATCATGCATGGTTATGACTTGAAAGTGTTTTCCAGAACCCACATGGTTTGAAGGCCTACCTTATGCAATTCATGGAAAAATGCGATGGCTTGCACCCTAATATTTGTGTCAACTGTTCTAATACAGATTGCAGCAGTCCCATATCTCACTGCATTTTAGGAATGGACAAAACATATTCGATAATCCACTTCTTCGTGATTGCATGTTAACATATTTGGTAAAACTTTATTTGTTATGACAAATGGACCTAAATGGAAATACCTTAAGGCCATTAAACAGCAGACTATAGCTTTTACATCACGAGCTAGAAAAGAAATGTAATTTTTGTTTTCAGAATTCCTGAAGAACTGTTCCCACTTCTTTGGCAAAATATTATTTTCTGGCCCTTAATTCCGTCGTTCTTTTACACACTCTAATTTACGGTTAAATACTACTATTGTAATAAACGTCCCACACAGCATCAATCATTGTAGCACTTAGGTTATTTAAATAAATACGGATGCAAACATATTATGTTGCCTCTTGGACTTAGATGTCAGACTCCTGAGCGGGCCAAAGGAAGTCCGACTGCAAAGCCTTACTGACACGGCCAGTAATTCCCCGCTCGGGCTGTCTGAAGTCCAAAAGCAACGTGAATATGCTTGCATCCGTATTTGGCTTTCCGTCTTTTTTAATCTTTAATTTCACGCTTTGTGTGTTTCTTTCGATTTCATTTGCTGCGTAATGCGCAAGCAAGCGTCCCTGGAGTGACGATTGGAAAGTGTATGTTTACACGTATATGTGTACTTGTTAACTGTCGCCTACGGTCGTTTCCTTTAAATAAAATTCCCGTGCCATTATTGCTTACTGTAGGACTATGGCATTTAATTTTAGAGGTCGTTGGTCCAATTCCCCACTCGGGCAGTCTGACATTCGTGTTTATTTACAACTAATCGAGTTCATTTGCGTTTTCGTCCGGTTTTACTCCGTATTCAATAGTCATTAAAGTCTAACAGATTCATCAGAGAGAGCCAAATTTGCCAAAGAAAACATTTACTTTCTTTTGGCCAAAAACGGGTTTCCTATAGTCATCATAACTTGAATCAGTGATTTGTTTGTCAATCATTTTCTAAAATTATGGAGATTGACAGGGTGAGGAGTAGGATGCTTTGTTGTTTAAAAAGGTAAGTGGTGATTATGGGTCGACTCCATAAAATACATCCTTGGCACACAAATTTTCAAAAATGCAATATTTCTGCCCACTCTTGGGAGCCGTCATCAGGCACATACACACAGAGTAAAACGAGGGAGGTTTAAGACCTAACAAAGACTAGCGGCCATTTTACTGGAGATTGTTCATGCTGTAACTTCTATGCATTGCAGTTCGTCCCATTTTTTTCAAACTACATCAAAAGTTGTGAGACTAAAGGCCTGCTTATCATCCAACTTCACAATACTGAAGGAACTGTTAGTCACCAGACAGTGTTGTCTTCTTCCTTAACAATCGCATAGTTTTGTACTTGTGCTTCACCTAGTCCTATAGCACAGAAGGGTTTACTGCTTTTATGTACCACAAAATCCGGTTTCTGGAATGTCTCATGAATCTGTGGATGTAGAGGTTGTAAGTTGCTAAATCTTTTACATGAACTGCAATCCATCTGGAGTAGTTACATTGATCCATGGAGGAAGACCATAATCCAGGAGACCATTTAACAAACAATAAGTGAATATCACGTCAGCCTTTACTCGACTAGTGAAACAACGAGTCAATATCAGTTTGGTCACACATTGTATATTTTGGTGCCCTGTGAAAAGTAAACACTCTGCACTCTTCTAACCTAAGAATGTCTCCTCGAAGGGAAGGGAACCAAACAGTACTACCGTATTCTACAAGTGTGCGGGACATGCACTTTAAAGGCGCACAATAAGGCTGGAAAATTCCTAGAAGTAAAGCAGCGTCTGAGAATAGCTGCTCATTGTATTGCTATTTTAATTAAAGCATTCCAGTGGTCAACCCACGTTATATTTGTAAAGAGCCAAACACCTAAATCCTTCACAATAGTTAAAGGTTCCAGTTTTGACTATGATAGGTATTAGTTATATGACTAGCGGAGTCGCTCGCTTCGCTCGCTCATTCCGCGTCATCTCGCTACGCTCGAGGAACTTTCATGCTGCAACTCTTGTGCTGCTGACCGACATTCCACGTCTATAACGATCAAGCAAATGGTCAGAGTTCAGTACGCGTTTTTCGTAAGGCTTCGCTGCATAATCAAATGATAACCATAAATCATTCCAACAGCCTGGCCATCCGAGAGCTACGTGCTCGTCGATCCATGCTTCCAGTAACTTCGTTGATTCCAAAAGCATCACAAAAACATGTGCTGATTATTTCGACGCAAATTAATTGTAATTATAGCTCACAATTCATCCGTCACATTCCTAAGCGCGCCTGAATTTCATCTATATTATTCAAAACATACGATTTGCTTGTTTGCACATTTGCACGTCTTCTCCTCCATAAGTAATCTCTTATGAAGGTGAGACACGCATTGAAAAGGTTTACTTTACGTGGAAATCGCTCGCTCTGCTTGCTCAATCCACGCACCTCCGTGCTTCAGAAACACGAATGTTTGGCTCCCTTTTAAAACCAGGTTTCCATGCATCAAGTCAGTTGATACAAAACCAATTTTAATATCTGTATGTGTTACGTTGCAAAATACGTCGTCGTTTAGATTATTTTTTACGTGCATTCTTCTCCAGATCATCTCATTGTGTAACTAATAGCTTCAAGATGATCCTTGCTTCATGAAATATCTATGTACTGATTAATATTGATTATTTCGATGTGCTGATTATTTCGACGCAAACAAATTGCGAATGTTGTTCACAGTTCGTTCGTCACGTTCCTCAGCATATCTACATTTCACCTACATCATTCCAAACATACAATCTTTTGTTTGTACGTTTGTACGTCTTCTCCTCCAAAAGTAATCCCCTACGAAGGTGAGCGATGAAAGATTGATAGAGCAAAGCAAAACACACATTGAAAAGGTTTAGTTTACGTGGAAATCGCTCGCTTTGCTCATTCAATCCACGCACATCCGTGATTCAGAAACACGAATGTTTGATACCGTTTGATACCAGATCTACGGGTCTGTTTTTTCCATGCATCAAGTCAGTTATATACAAAACCCATTTTAAGATCTATATGTGGTATGTTGCAAAATACGTCTTCTTTTAGACTATTTTTCCCGTGCATCCTTTTCCAGATCATCTCTCTTCGCTGGAGGAGGTTTTCATGAACAAACTATGACGTCATGAACAAACATCAAGAGGGTTTAAAAAAAAACGTTGACGTTAGTTTTTCAGGTTCTTTCGCTTATTTGAGGGTCATAATATCAAGTTACAGCGATGAAAATAGGCCTACACTGAGCGCAATTTCATTATCTTTCGTTTGGTCCTACTCCCATCTTTGTAGGCGCTTTGGTTCCAGAGGAGTAGGGGTACAAACACACAAACACACACGCACATCATAAGTCCTTAATTATGTAGATTGAATTTTTTTTTACCCCCGACATGCAGAGTTGCTTGGTAAGATTAATTTCGACAGTGTATTTTTTTTAAGATGAGATACTGCGCGCCAAACCACGCTAGTTGGTAGTTCAGATACTCACGACGCGATCTGCATTTTTGTATTCGGGATAAGAAGTATTGACCAAAACCGTGTGCTTGCGTTACGATCCCCTCAGACAATGCTTAACTGGGAAGAGTTACCCCATACGTACCATTACTTCCACCAAATATTTATCAGGCAGCGTATCTTAACTGTGACATTTTGCTCACCAATCATCTTTGTTCCGGTAGTCAGTTCCTCAGTTTTAGTTGGGTTAACCTGTTCACGACGGTTTTTTTTTTCTTTTTCACTGCCGAATTCTGCCGGGGGGGGGGGGGGGGGGGGGGG
>JAHWFP010020789.1:3950-14008 GCA_023313725.1 Lithobius niger | reverse complement strand
TGATTATCTTTGTATTTAGGAAAAGTGTTACTGGTAATGTCTTAGCCACTCTTATTGTAGTAACTATTGTTCCAAATCGTATGAAACAAATAAGCAATGACATGTCGATTGTGGCACGTCAAAGATCCTGGGTTTTCTGCTTGAATATTTCCAGCTAAATTGTCCTCCTCGTCGTCGTGGGGCAGATACCCAGTATGGATTCGTGCTCCCTAAAAGCAAAAACAAAACCGAAATAAGCAGGCATTAGTGGGTGGCAGCTGTCAGTAATGATTAACAATGTTTTGTTTTAATACTGCATTTTCTGTTGAATTTTTATATCGAAGAACAGCCAATGCAAGAACACAATAAAAGTGAATATAAAGCCGACCCAGGGAAGAAGGCGACGACTCAAGAATGTAAATGCATGAATGCTTACGTGGCTACAGGCAGAATACAGAATGCAGGCAAATGCAGAATGCAGGCTGCAGGCAAAATACAGAATTTGGTGCCAGTGAGTGGCTTAGTGAATACTGTGTAGCTACTGGGTTGTAAGTGCAGGGCTGCTGAAGTATCGAACTGCTAGGCAAGTGTGTTTCGGGTTACCATTTCGAAAATATTCTTTACGTGTAAATTTTGCATTCTTACTCGAATAATGCTTCCTCTCTCTTGAAGATTTCTATCAGGCCAGAGCCGGCCACCTGCGCAACCCCAACCGTCATGCACAGTCGTCCTATGAAAGCATTCAGGCGAGGCAACCTGCCATCCTTTTTCTTCAAGCTTCTGTTGGAAATGGTCACTTCGATTCTCTCTATCCACCCTTCACTGTCACCTTTCAATGACAGTCCTCCATATTCGATTGAAGACCCTTCACCGACAGCCAGTGTATAGCTAGCTGCAAGCCAAGTGTTTCCTATCAATGATTGACTTTCGCAGAATGGCAAGTTGATGGTACTCGTTTGGGAACTTCTCATCAAGGTCATCGTCCTCATCGACAAGCTCTCTATCCGAATGTCGTTGGCTAACCATAGCCTTCGCTTCCAAGGCAACAACAACCATCAGATTTGCAGCCACCTTTTTTTTCTAGACCCTCGCCAATCTCGCCCTTCTAAGATGGCCATTACAAGGACTCTCCCTCGCACCTTCGCAGAACGAAGTCAACGAAATCGAAGTCCTCTTCCACAACTCGCCAAGAGACCACTTCGTTTGAAAAACATTCGCCAACAGTCAACTTCCTACCATCCCTAAGTCAAGATTCTCTTGTCGCCGACAGACATCCGCCTCTTCATTTTGAATACTTTTGCCGACAATCTTCTAAATATGCCTAAGTCAAGATTCTCTTGTGGCCGACTGACATCTGCCCCTTCTTTTGAAGAACACTCACTGATGGTCATCAACAAGCCTTTCCAGGTCAAGATTGTCCTGCCACCGACAGACCTCCATCTCTTTGTTTTGGAGAATGTTCACCAACAATCATCTTCAAGCCATCCGTAGGTCAAGATTCAACTGACCTTCGTACCATGGCCAGATCAAGGGTCACTTCAGTGAACTCCACATCAAGGGGGGAGTCTTCACCAGCAAGCGCCCGCATCGGGTGATCCGAACACTGTTGTCTCGCCTCAACCTTCGACTGTTCAAGAAACATGGCCACACAAGGACCGACCTTCACACCTTCGCCGAAGGATGGTGAAGAAATCATAGCTCGACCTGTCTTCTTTTCGTCTCCCAATTCATCTCTACGTCTTCACGGAACGTGCTTTTGCTATTCTTCAACCCTTCCAACCTGACACCGCCTACATCCTATCGCTGCTTGTCTTCAACTTATGTGTAGGTATCAACATCTCCTGACAGACCCTCTTACTGAACACTCTTACTGATGCACTCTGACTGAACTTCGCCGAAGACCCTTGTTTTGACTCTCGTCATGTACTTCTCCCCACTTTTCGCTGACTCTTGTCCTGCTCACTCTGGCTCCTTTCTGTGGTCGATGACACAAACACCATGCCGCTTTCGGAGTTTTTCCTTTTAGACCATGGATGACATCGTCCCAGATTGTTTCCTCCACATCCATCCCTTACTATTTCCATCCCATAATGGACCTTGTTATCGGACTCCTGGATCCTGCAGCTGAAAAGTTTCCCTCTTTTTTTTCGTTCTCAGGGAAAGTCACAACTTCACCTGTCTCGGACTTTGGGCCGCATCCCAACCTCGGCACTTCACCTTTATATCTCTGGCTTCCCACTGGGCAGATCCCATGAGGTCAACTTATGCAATCAACTAAATACATACAGATAAAACACCTATTTACGTTGTCTTTTGGACTTATATGTTAGACTGACTGAGGGGGGAATCGAACCCACGACCTTTGAAACCAAAGTCCGAGGTTGTACCACCTAGCGACACTGACACATATGCAATCAAGCTCCAACACTGCAACCACTTATCTTCACTGGAACATGATTTTTCCGTCAACGATGCCACAAGTCTTCACCACGATCCTAGCCCTGTTCATCATCAACTAGGAAACTGACCATTTCGAGGAAAGCCCCAACTGGGGGAAGAGAAGGCTCGATGAAAAATTGTTTCGTATGTTGAGAATAAAAATGAAACTATCCGAGCAAAAAAAAACCTTGAGGTTTCAGTACAAAACTGAAAAAGGAGGGAGAGGTTGGAGGAAGAGATGGTGGAAGAAGAGCACGAGGGGAGGGGAGGGAATGAAAAAAGTAAGGGTGTGATGGGGAAGGAGGAACGAAGTAGGGGAGAGAGGGAGAGGAGGGACAATCAACAATGTTGGTGCAACTGCCTTCTCCCCTTCCCGGGCGCCACTTCGGAGAAGCTACCATTCCCATCCCCAGATATAGTCACGCTCCACTCCTGTACGTTACAATGTAATGGTGGCGACCCTAGTCAACCCTTTGATTTATCGTGAAGAGTAAACTTAAAGAATAAAGTTAAGTACGATCAAAACTATTTAAGCCTAGTTCGCGATGCATGTTGTTTGAACGCGACCTTTGCAACTATCCCAGCACACTTAGGAGGCTGCATAGCTAATGTGGAGGTCTTGCTGTGCTGTACCAGATTCATGGAATGTTTTGAATACTGCAATTGGTGAATGTGTGTTTTTGCAAGTTTCGTCGTCGTGTTAAGTTGTCCATGTCTGTCAGGTCCAGCTTCAAGTACTCTTGAGTTATTCATAAAAAAACACTACATTGTGAGGTTCAGGCTTATCGCCAAAACCCATTGTTTTTAGATGAGAAAGTCCAAACACAGTCCTGCACTATTATAAAACAAATAAACGAACTCATTTTGATGTTTATGGTAACGTTTAACTAAACCAAAGTCAAACCAGAAGAGGAACACGTATACGCTTTCCTGTAAGGTTTCAGATAAAACAATGATGCTAAATTGTTACGTCCACGGAACCTCACTGCTCTTCTGAACCACTGCAACTACCAAAAAGACAAAAACTACAAATGTTGAGAAAAAAAAAAGGAAGAGAACCAATAGTTATTCAATGTGTATTCTGTCAGGATTCTACACAATTCAAACTAAATTAGTGCCTAACTTTGGTGCCTAAACTTATAGAAATAATAATAATAATATAAGATGGCTTTGTTTCGTAGTAGTTAGACAATTGAGGAATATATTTTATTGGCAGAGCGAGTCAGCGAAGTGAGCGAAGCGTAGCCTATAACGGACAGCAAATTGCAAAATGTTGGTTGGTTGGTCCGTTGGTGGCACTTTTGGGTCTGGGTTTTGTAGTTTGGTTAGGGCCCAAGCAAAAGGTCGGATTGGAATGAAATTTGGCACATCGCTTTAGACCCCCTAAAGTATTGCTGAGCCAAAATTTAACGTAAAGCGAACAAATATTACGGAAGAAATTAGAATTTTTCGATTTATTTCTAACACTCGCCATTGTAAATCTGGAATCCTGAATAGTTGAGGAATTCCGACGAAGCATACACCATGATGGTGGTAGTCGAGTGAACTTTAGAAAACACGGCCAATTAAATTTGGTTGCTTCTTTCTAGCTAATAACCTTTTTGAACTTAGCTCGATGAAATAATAACATTTGATCCTTGCATTCAACCACTACAGGAAGAAACGCAACCATAAAAAACAAAAGGATTTCATTAATGACAAACGTTAGTTTCATTTGAAAAAAAAAAGAATGGTAGCAGAGAGATTCACTTCAGCACGGCGACAATAATAGTCGTTTACAATAGCGATGGGAATCCTGAATATGGAAGCCGAAATCGTCATATCAAGGAGAAGCGGTGTATATAAAACGAAAGTCTAGAGCAGACGACGTGTTTATATCACAGCACGAAACAATAATATGCCTACCTCTAATAGTTTAAAGATTCCTCGTTGCCCGGTTAATGTGAAGTCTCGAAACCGAAACCGTGTCTCATGAAGGAATAGGCCTTACTCGAGAACCCAAATGTTCTGTTGTTAGCTGCTGCTTACGAAATAAAATCGCCAGGCAAAAATTAGGCCTAAATATTAAAATTTAGGCCTAAAACCTAGAACTAGGCATAAAAGCTAACACATTTTTAACCTACAATTGCGATGGTTATTACTTGTAGTTTATATGATAGAGATCGCTGTTGCAGTGGGTGATAGAGGTGTGCGCCTCAACATCTTAGTTGGTGCAAATGAAGTTTTGTACCTGCGGCAGCATTGTGAACATCATAAATCTTTTGATTATTGTTAAAAACTATCGTATTGATGATTGTTTGGTTTGCAGTTAAATGCCTTATTATAATTTTTTTTAATATACGGACTACACTTTGCACAGCAGTTGTTATAAACAATGTAAAAATTATTGGCGGCAGGAGATCGAACAGCGATTGCTATATGTGCCGTTTTATTTTTAGTTGGCGGCGAGGGTGTGTGCTGTGAAAAGAAGCTACAAATAACTAAACTGAAAATAAATGCTGGAGTAAACGAAACCCTATTAAAATAACTATGATACATAGGTTAGGCCTATACTTGAAAAAAATAAGCTGAAATAAGAAAAAGGCCAGCAAAAAGCACCAGTACGTCACCCCCAAAGGCAAAGATCCCAACTTAGCCGAGTGAGTATTGCACCTAGATTTTGTAGGAGCATGAAGAAATCATTACAATAAAAACTAAATATAAGTTTGAAATGAAGATCTGTTCGCTCCACCTACAATAGGCCAAAAGCCTGTTTCGTAGTATATTTCTTTAAATTTAAAGTGGCACTATCATCGATTGAAAGCAGACGAAATCGACAACATCTAGCGCTATGTAGTACCATCTAGCTCTTGCTTCCACCAAGCGAAGGAATGCATAACGGCATTTCTTTTAACGAAACAAACAAGCCACGACATCCTTAATTATTGTGTGAAAATTTAGTTCGTGCTCGTGCAAATGGGAGCAAGCTATAAAGATTAACAATATCATTGCCGCTAGATGGCGCCACGGTATTTTCGTTCGCATTTCAATCGGTGATAGTGCCACTTTAAACCACGTAGCTCGGAAGTAACTAGAATTCGATTCACACATAGCCATACGCACCTCAGTAACATTAAGTTTTCAGTTTTCTTCAGACAGGTCGTTTCCTTTCAATACATCATCGTATTGATGACGCATGACGATTAGTCTTTAACCGTGTTTCAGTGACGCAGTTAAACCAAGTAGCGTACGCCAATCATAAATTTACCTACCGGGTTCAAATGTAAAAACTGTAAAGAACACTTGAAGCATTTTGTTTTGTTTCGTTACAATGTGGCAAATCATATCTTTTTTCAATTTATACAAATTTACACACCTTTCATCATATGAAATTAAGACATACGCTAGTGTGTCGCCCGTTAAGATTCAACGATGACATTAACGTGTGTCGTATCTAGATAAAACTCTACATGAGCATGGCGACCACTTGACACTGTGTATTTACAGCTAAGTCAGTTTGGCTGTTTTCAGGCATCTGAGGGTAAATAACAAAGCGACAGAAACGGCTGAAAGTTTCTTTGATTGGGATACTTTGGTCGCATGACAACATAAAAGTCACTGTTAGTGAAACAGCTTAATAAAAAACGATGTGAATAACGTTGATATTTGCCTAATTCAGACACACGCTGGTGTGTAGGCTGCCAAGATTCAACGATAACATTAACGTCCGTCCTATCCAGGTAAAATATAAATGCTCATGGCGACCAATGGACACTTGTGTCGTTACAGCTACGGTAGTTTGCCTGTTTTCTGCTATTTGAGGATAAATAACAATGCGACAAGGCTGAAAGTTCGTTTGATCGTAGACTTTGGTCGCCTGAAAACATAAAAGTCACTGTTAGTGACACACCTTAACATCTTCTTGTTCGAAAAACGATGCGAATAACGTTGATATTTGCCTAATTACTTGTTACTAGCTGCTATTACAAGTTTCACAGAAATAGATTGTTCCATGCAATGAATAAAGCTGAAATTTTGCGGATTGATGTAGTCTAACCGTGGAATAGGGCGCGTTTACGCAAAAAAGCCCTCTTGCTCGCCGAAAGCTATTGGCTAGTTAACCGTTAGGGCGTGTTTACGCAGCGACTCGCCTTTGCATTCTCGCAGCTAGCACTCAATCGCGATGGCAACGGTGACATTGCCATGGTAACAACGCTAAATGGATTAGCTAAATCCGACATCGTTTGAGTAAATACTTGCAGTCTTATAATCCGTGCCAATAATATAAAGAATTCCTGATGACGAAACAATTTTCCCAAACGCTTCTGAACTCACGTTATTTGCTGTTTTCGTTGCGAGGCTGCAGACATAAAACCGCCGCCATGTTGGAATTTGAGGTAATTTCTTCCTTCTAGCTGCGAGAATGCAAACGCGAGTGGTTGCATAAACGTGCCCTTATTTATTTATGATTAGTTTCCCGTTGCTACTAATGAATGCAGTAACAGATAACAACTTGTATGTATTATAAATAACAACACGGATAAAGAACAAAGTGCTACAGTAATTTTAAACACTGCTACGAGATTGTTGTCATTTCACGCTGTTTTCAAAATTTGCTGTTCTCCCTCAAAGTACAGCTTCTAGCGATGATCAAACGTTGGTAGATTAAATAGCTTCTCGTAGCGAGAATTCAAAATCCAACATGGCGTCCATTTCGTGGCTATCGAATCGAAGACAAACCATCGAATGCTGGCATACAAAAAAACAGTCCGTCGTCTTGTACTGCGGTAAAAATTGTTTTCTTGTTGTCATAAATCGACGCTCAAATGTTGGAAGCATCGTACGCCGTGTCACGAAGCACGAGGAGAAAATTTGCGTTTACGTCGTTGCCATGGTTACTAATACGCATAGACAACTCAAAGACGCATACTCCGGTAAAGGCGAGAAGCAGCCATCAGATTTAGTATTGATCAAGTAACAGCTAGTGAGCGGGAAAACTGTCGTTGCGTAAACGACCCCATATGCTGGTTTGCTGGTTTCGGGGTTTGGCGAAGCGTATATTCAGAGTTACCGATCAACCTCAATACTATTATAGGGGCTGAATTTTAGGGGGAATTTTGTTGTGTGTTTGTTGTTTTGTATTTAGGGTGCACGAACCCAAATTGGGTTCAGCATTTTGTCTCAATAATACAACAATGAACAATAACGGATTTATCGAATTCATTGAAGGCATAGTGGCCATAAGCCATGCGCCTTATGACTGATTAAAAAACAAAAACCAACTCGTTTGTTGCTTAAGGTAAGGTTTAACTGATCCAAAATGAAAACAGCAATGGAACACAAATAAACGATCCTATAAAGTTTCGGGTATTATAGAGCAGCGTCAAGTGACGTCATGTTGGCTACCAGATACCAGTTGGAGGTAATAGCTACAAGGTGCACTAGATTAAAATGTAAGGGAAAAAACGGCACTTCTGGTCAAGACAGTGCTTTGAGAGCGGATTTCTTAGGCTTAAAAGAACGTTGTTTTCTCCAACAACAAAAATCGCGCTTTATAGGCTAAGAAATCCAGTCTAATAGCATTGGCTTCAATAAGACGATCTTCCTTTCTCCCTCCAGTGCTCCTTGCAGCTAACCCAGTTACTGGCTCCACCATAGAGTTATACACAATAATACTACGTACTGCCCTGTAGTGTTGCCATACTGTTGAGTCCACGTAAAAACTTATAGCTGTTGTTTTTTACCATTTTTATTTTTGCACACGATAGATAAGCTAATGATCGGTGCATTCTAACTGGCTACGAGACATCGGTGGAAAATGTTTATAAACTAATTGTCTTAGTGCTCTACGGGTAATTCAGGGTTCGTACAAGTCCTTGAAAACCTAGGAATGTCCTGGAAAGTAATAATGAAATTCCATGACTGAAAAAGTGATTGAAAATCTAGAAAAATTATATATAATGTATCATCAGTAGGGTGATGAACGGTAACTAGATGACGTGGCTGAAGAACACTGAAAAATTTAGCCAAGCAAGTAGTCGATCCTTACATTATTCTTTCTCTGTTTGGGTATGAATAGTTCTGAAATGTGGGCTCTGGCTTTAATTGTATTTTCGTGTATAATGGTTGGATACAGCAGTAAGGTTTCACGTGGGCTAAACCGTACAGCAACACTGCAGTATCCGAAACCTTACAGGAAAGTTTATTTGTAACTGGTGTTGTCATATGTTTAGCTTTGACAACCTGTAAGCAGATGGCGCCACCATCACCAGCTGGTGTATGCCCATGTTACTAAGTAAGTGAACCCCGTAGTGGCTCTTCCTCTTGCCATGCGGATGCTTGTAGCTCGCATATCGTGATGCGATGCGCTCGTTGGAAATACGAAGTTCAACTCAACGACACGAGTCTTCTTAAACAAATAAGAACGCATCACATGGTGTCAGGATACAGCAACCGATCCACGTCATCCAAGAAGTAAAAATCCGTGAGTAACGAGAAAAAAAAACGAACTTTGTGATCCCGACTTTGCAATCCTTACAAAATGGCGGGCAACTTCGAAAAGCTTCCATTGATCACTCCACTATGCATTGAAGGAAACATGCACCAAAACTGGCGAAAAGTGGAAGAAAGATTACGAAGACTACCTAGAAGCTGACGGGAGAAGTGATAAGGCAAAGATCGGAATTTTAAGACATTTGATTGGTGATCAAGGCAAAGACGATCATGGATACGTTCGAATACGAGCAGCCAGCACATAAAACCTTGCTTGATATAATGTTATCGAAATTGTATGCCTATGTCATTGAGCGAAAAACTACCATCCATGATAGAATTAAGGTTTATCACATGGAACCATACACAGACAAATCGATTGACCATTTTGTTACCCGACTAAAAATAGCAGCAGAAAAAGCCGGTTTTGGAGATCAGAAAGACAAAATGATTCGAGATCGTGTGCAATGGTGCGAAAAGACGAACATTTGAAAGACCGAATAGTTGAAAAAGGCTGACATTTCACTCGAAAAAGCCGTGGTCATAGGACAAGAATGATGAAAAATCAGTTACTAAGATACCAAACCGGTGGAAGCTTTAAACAAAAAACGTTCCAGTGGGAGACCGAAAAGTGGAGTCATCGACCGCAAAAAGTGTGGCGGAAACCATGAAGAAAGACAGTGGCCTGCATTGGTGAGACTTGCAACTATTGGCAAAAATCAAATCATTTTGCTGCAAAGTATGGTTCAACAACCGAAGTCGAAACGCAAGGTGCTGAGAAATACGTGCAACCAAAACAACTACGTAGGCCTAAAACAAAAGACAAACATCGAAGAAAAGTTAACTACGTCAGTGATTCTTGTTCAGTCGAAAGTGACGACGAAGATGGCGTCTTCGTAGGCTATGTTGAAACTGCAACAAGTGCATTTCATCTCTTCATCGTGGTATGAAAAGGTTGACTACTGTGGCGGCATAAGCATCAACTACAAACTAGACTGTGGTGCAGGAAAATATGTGCTACCTTTATCAGACTACAACCGATTCAAGGACAAACCACCACTCACGAAAACTGGAGTAACTCTTAACAGCATATGGGGGCCAAAACCCAATCGGTAAAGCAGAAGTAAAGTGCAAGATTGGGAACATGAAAACAAAAATAGAGTTTGTTG
>JAHWFP010020787.1:0-14466 GCA_023313725.1 Lithobius niger | reverse complement strand
ATAAGACTCCATTATACAGTACTGTAAGACTCTATTATTACAGTACTTAACAATTTTGTCAGTAGCTTTATCCGTGTTATTGCCGACAGTCAGAAGCGCCGTGTCTCCAGCACATGCAGTAATAAAAAATGGGTGTGCAGCTTACAAATGTCATTTAACGTAAATGTAAACAAGTAGCAGTCCTAAAACAGATCCTTGTGACATACCAGTGTAAACCTGTTATACAAAAAACTAATTACTTATTGTACTGAAAGCTCAATTCGTCCAACCCAGTGTTCTTTTTTTTTATTTTGTGTATTGAGGACCGCGATAACTTCCATGTTAAACGCCAAACTTTGAAATCCTAACTCCCACGGCATGGCTGTTTCTTCTTGTTGTTGTTGTAGTTGTTCTTGTTCCTGTGTTTTGTTCCTGTTGGGACTCCATACCCTCACGTGGAGATCGAACCAATAACCCGATTTTAATAATAATAATATTAATAATAATTAATAATAATAATAATTTTATTTCAGCATCTGCAATACACAACGTAATATGGATCAAGGCACGAAGAAAGCGCTTGTATGTGCACCGAAACAGTATAACGTATGTTATTTTACAAACACTCATACAATCTACAATTTCATTAATAATATCAATTTTTTTAACATCATAATTATCTACAAGAAAAAATATCCATAATTTACATGTTACACGACCGTATCCCTCAATTTCACAGTCAAGTAACATCCAATGTTAAACATTTCTGCTTACAATTAGCCATTTTTTAATTTTTGATTTGATATTAGACCTGTTCAGTTCATTTCTAAGCTCGCGTGGTATTTCATTCAGAATTAATGATGTCATATATGATCTGCATTTCATACCATATGAGTTACGCCAAGAAGGTAATCTTAACCAAATCACATTATTTCTTTCAGGTCTTTCGTTTCTATGCTGGATATTTTTATCAAAGAAGTTATTTGCAATCACATCAAATTTAAATATCATATCCAACGTGAAAAGTTTATTTTCCATCCTAATTTCCTTAGAAGATTTACCATCACTTGTATTAAACAAAATTTTAGCCGATTTATTTAAGCATTTTTGAAGTCCCATCAAATATCTTTTTGTTGTGGACCCGTAAATAGCTATTGCATATCTAATGTTAGATGTTACCCATGCTTCGTATAGAAGGCGTTTAGTTTTATTATCAAAAATATTCTTGACTAAATAAAGTGTAGGCATCATACTTCTAATTTTTCTCTTTAGCGTTTCAATATGGTTAATGAACTTCCAATTTTCGTCTATATCAAGGCCAAGATATTTCATATTTGAAACCTGTGTAATCCTTTTGCATTCACAATTTTCAATCAGTTCACAGTCATATCTGTGCATATAAATATGACACTTAGATCTAGTTGTATGTGAGGTGGTTATATGCATAAAAACTGTCTTCTCCAGATTAATTATAAGTTCATTGTCCTCTAAATAGTTGTTGATAATATTGAATGCATCTTGTAGACTATTAATCATTGTTACTTGAGAATAGTTAATGGATAAAATGAAAATGTCATCTGCATACAAGCACAGATTACAATTGAGATTTAAGTCCATAATATCGTTAATGTAAATAATGAAAAAAATAGGTCCAAGTATAGAGCCCTGAGGCACACCAAAGTCCACATCCCTCCATGTACTCTGCTGCTCCCCAATTTTTATACGGTAATTATTAAACAGGCCCTTTATATTCCCTCTAATCCCCACCATGTCCATTTTTCCATCATAATATCGTTATCTAGGGTGTCGAAAGCTTTTTTTAAGTCAATGGCAATTGCGCCAACATGTTTGCTACTATTGGGTGCTTGATTTATAATAATAATAATACTGCTAATAATAATAATAATAATGAATTTATTGCAGAAATGACTCGAAGTTTACTTAAAAACTTGTGTGAGTCTACAATATATATATATTAGTTTACAATCTTAACTATATACATTATAAATTAGGACGTAAATATGGAAATTGTGTGACTTGTATTTATTGTTAGTTACAACACTTTTAAATTCAGTTTGTTAGTTAATTAAATGCTACTTAACATGTCTTTTAAATTTCTTTTAAGTACTTCAAGGTTTTCAAACAATAACATATGTTTTGGTAAATTATTGAAAATGAAAGGTACATAATAAGCCTTATTTCTTTGTCCGTATGTGTTATTCCATTTTGGTATTTTAAATCTCTGTGTTTTCATCCTCAGCCTATCTTGCTTGTGTAGATCATAATTTTTGTAGGTATTTTTATAGTATTTTTTTGTTATGACAATATGGTCTCTTAACTGTTTAACCTTTAATATTTTATTTTCCTTAAAAACCTCCTCAGTTGATTTATAAACTTTTCCGAAAGCATTTTCACAAGTTTATTTTGCACTTTCTGTAGTCTGTTTATTAAATATTCTGACGTAAAACCATACAATTCAATTCCATACCTTAGATAACTAACAATCCATGCCTCATATACAATCATTTTATTTTTTACATTCATGATATTCTTAAGTTTATACAATCTTGGTATAATTTTACGCAAGTTACTTATTAAATTAATAATATGTTGTTTAAAATTCCAATGTGAACTCCTAAATGATTTGATGATTGTTTAATTTCTATTTTTTTACATGTATCTTCACAGATGTGTTGATGTTTTCCAATTTCATGAAGTAACAGTTTTCAGAATAATTTATTATATGTTTCCATTGAACATTTTTCATTTTAGGCACTGTTATGTTTATTTGCACCGTTTTATCTTCGCTGATATAAAGTTCATTTTCCATAAACCATCCGTTTAACATGTCAAAATCATATTGTAAGTTATTTACCATGTCTTCATAGTTATAATTTATGGATATCATTACTGTATCATCTGCAAATAGGTAAATTGAGGTTTTAAAAGTGCAATCATTAATATCATTTGCGTATATTAAAAATAATAGTGGTCCCAATACGGAACCTTGGGGAACTCCATTTTTAACTTCATTCAATTCACTATAATCATTTCCAATTTTCACTGTTGCCTGTCTGTTATTTAAATAACTTTTAATTAAATTGTATATTTTACCCCTTACTCCTAAGGATTCACAAGGAATAAGGAATAATAAGGAATAATAATAATAATAATAATAATAATTATAATAATACTGTTTTATTCAAGTACAGGTACACGTACGGCACAGGTACTGGCACGAAGTCCTTACAGACTTGTGTGTGCAAGCAATTAACATGTTCTTCTTATTATTTTTTAAACATATCTACTATTATATCAAGTAACTGTTAACATTAATTAAACATTTGGTATTTTGTTCACTTGTCTATTACACTTATACATTATTATTATTTTTTATGTACACATAAATATTTACAATTAAGTCTATAAGTTATCAATATTAATTAAACAACATGGTATATTTCTTCACTTGTCAATAATTTACGTATATTACATGGATCTCTTTCGTCTCCTTATTTCTATTGATTTAGTAGCCATTTTTTGATATTGTGTTTCATTTCACTATAATTTTGGATGTGTCTTAGTTCCGTTGGGATTTTTAAAATTTTGACGGTATAAGAAATTTCATGGTTCTCTTACCATACGAATTTTGCCATTTCGGCTCCTGTAGCCATTTTTTATTCTCTCTTATACATCTATTCAGTTTTATTTTATTATTTAATAATAATAATAATAATAATAATAATAATAAACATATTTATTCACATGCACAGTGAAAAGGAACGGGAAGTGCAGGCCACTTATAGTACGTCTCCTAGTTTAAAAAACACAGTTGGATCATATGTATAAAATAATAAAACTATTATTAAAATGTTTTAAATTAATAAAATTGGTTTTTAAAGAATTGAATTAATTTACGGCTAAGCACAATTCAACCAATACACTTAGCACAAATGGATATTAATATTAAAACAGCCCGAAGAAAAAGCTTTACCTGCAACACTTAAAATACCAATACAGTTAAAAATACCATAAGATAATAAAATTTAAATTTAACCTTAAAACTAAAAGAGCCCAAAGAAAAATATTTACTCGTAAAATATACAAAGTAAAAAGTGTAAAAATTTTAAATGGTGAATTTAAAATAACCCATCACAGACTGGAAACTTCAATCGAAATTTCAACGCACAAATTTTTCAAAACGAATATTCCTCATACGGCTTTAAAAAACAGACAAGGATCGTGTTTCAACAACTGCTGATGATAAGGCATTCCAACAATTTAATACTCTATTCCTGACGAAGAATTTTCTTTCATTTTTATTTGTACCCTGTACACCAAGCTGCCAGGGTTGTCCCCTAGTTCAATCACTAGATCTAAGTTCAAAAAAATTGAAGGATCCACATTGAAATGACCCCTCAGCAATAGGTATGTCGTGGTCAAGTCTGCCTAAGAGTTCGTACCTCAAATAATTCCAGACCCATCTTTTTTAGCCGTTCAGCATGCGACACATTTTTTTAGTCCTTTTAATGCATAATTACGTTGAACAGACCCTATAAGTTGATATCTTTGGATAAGTAGGGCGACCAAACTGGGCTTGCATATTCTAGTAATGGTCTTACATAGACCTTGAATGCCCAGAGCAGTGTTTTGGGGTCGTCTGAGCGAAAGAACTTTTGTATAATTGCTGCTCGTTATCGAGTTGCTTTAACAATTTTAGTACAATGTAAGCTGAAACTCGAGTCATTTTTTATCCAGATACCTAGATCTCTTACCAATACAGTCACAGGTAACTTTTCTGGATCTGAAAGATGGTAATCAAATAGCAAATTGGTTCTCCCTATGTGGAGAATTTCACACTTATGTGGGGCTAATGGAGTTGCCAGTCTGACGACCAAGGCTGTATGTTGTACAACTCTGCCTGCTACTCTCCATGAATATCAACATCAACCACCGCACTGAATTGTTTAATGTCGTCCGCAAATTTTTGTAACACGATATTTTTGTTTGAGGATTGTAAATCATTTATCAACACAATGAAAAGTAAGGGTCCTAGGACCAACCGCTGTGGTACTCCGCTCAGGGTAGAAATTTTTTTCTGATTTTTCGCCTTTCAACTCCACCCAGTGTGTTCTATCAATTATGAAATCTGCAAGCCAATCCAATAAGATATTTCTGAAGCCGTAATAGTGCAACTTTGAAATTAATTTCACATGATTAACCGAATCGAATGCTTTAGAGTACTCTAAATAAATTACATGAACCGGAATTCCACAGTCTACCGAAGATGTCCAGAAATTTAATTCACATAACAGTTGTGTGCAAGTGGATTTACCATTCACAAAGTCAAACTGGTCATCTTTGAGCTGATTGTTTTCTTCTATGTGTTTAATCATTTCATCTCTGATTACTTTTTCGATGACTTTGCAAGATTTGCATGTAAGGACTATTGAGCGATAATTTGATGAATTAGAAGATTCTTTTTTCTTGAATATTGGAGAAATGTTTCCCGTCTTCCATAAATGAGGTAATTTGCTTGTCCTCAAAGATAGATCACCAATCCATGATAGTGGAGTACAGATATCATACGTGATTTCTTTAAAGATAAAGGAAGAAAAACCATCTGGACCCACTGCGTAGCTCGACTTCATGGTATTTAAACATTTAAGAACTTTTCTGCAGTAATCGTTTGAATCTTACACTCTGTTTTGCAAGTTGGACTCGCTAAAACTGGGCAGTAATTGTTATCCAGTGTAAGATTTAAAAAAAATTCTTTGCCCAATACCTTTGCTTTGTCTTTTGCGTTAATCATAATATTTTTCTCAAGTTTTAGTGGGGGGGATCGACCGACTTACCCCAGATTTGTTTTTAATAAATTTAAATAGACTGGTCAAATTTCCCATTTTAATCAACTTCTTTTCACTTTTAATTTCAAACTCACGTACAAATTTTGAATATTGGTGTTATTATAATTTGTCAAGTTTTCACTGGTTTGATTTAGCTTATATATCTTCCACAAATTTAGTTTCCTCCTTTTGAGTTTTCTTATACACCCGATCCTGGTTTATAAGTTAGTTACTTCTTTGATTTTGTAATGCAGCCGTGGATAAGTGTCATAAAACGCGCATACATATGGTTTACCTCAGTAAGACCAAGCAGATTTTCGGCCCAGGGTATATTATTTAGCTCCTGTTACAGCAGATCAAAGTTTATTGGGTGCATTTTAGAATTATTTCCATTGTGCTTTCCAGATTCCAGGTTCTAGGTTCCAGGTTCCATTGTGCTTTCCAGGTTGCTTTGTGGTTCCAGGTTCAGGTTTAAAGCATGGCAGCTTAAAACTTACCACATTGTGATGGCTACCACCCAGATGATCTAAGATGTTTAGTCAAAAACTATCCGCTCACTTTCAACCAAAATGAGACCTAAAATATTTTCACCTCTTGTTGGTTCCTCAACTAATTGAGATAAGCCCAAGTCAGACACACAATCGAGGAAATATATCCCATTTCTGTGGTCGGACGAGGGAACACCCCAGTTTACAAATGACATATTTAAGTCACATAGCAATATCAGTCTCGGTGATTTTGACTTACAAAAATACCTTATCACATTTTACTAATATCATCGAGGTTATACTTGTCGAGTAAGTAACCCAAGACACATGTATATCAACAGTTTCAATTTCGATACACAAAGTCTTGCTTAATTTACCTTTACCAATTAATTTACATAATAGATGGTTTCGAAAAACTATCATCAACCCACCAGGTCTACTACCACGATCTCTTCTAATCAGTTCATATGGTGAACTGCCCATGATTAAACCATCTGTATGTGATGATGATAGCCAAGTTTCGGTTACGAATATTAAGTCATATACATTCATGTCTAATAACAATTTGAATGCCTGTAAGTTTGCATGAATACTCCTTGCATTAATGAGTATGCACTGTATGTATATGTGCCATTTACTTAAACTACCATTATGTATTTTACTGGTTTTCTTACAGTATTTAAACAGCATGTTAAATTTTAGCACACAAGTCCAGGTGATAGTTTGGTTGTATCTCTTTTGATTGAAGTTTCCACATAATGACGTAAATGTAACACAACGAACTATTTCTGGGTCCAGCGGAACAGCAGCTTATAACAGTAACTGTTAGGGAAATTCGGGCAAAAAAGCGGCCAGCAAAACTTTAAAAAGAAAAACGGTAATTTCGGCAATTGGCCTAAATTGGTCCAACTTAGAAGAAATTGCATACGGACTAAACTTGTAGCCAGATCAATCTCCTTTAATTTGGTATAAAGAAACTTCAGTTTGGTCCAATAGCAACGAAATTATGGTCATTTAGATGCAGCGCTAGTAGCAATGTAACAGCACCATTTTTGTGACGTCTTTATTTCCACTAGTGCCATGAATTCGGATGAACACCCTGACTTTTCGGACACTCCTGGTGGGGTAGAAGAAGGAAGTAAAAACTGTAGTCAACGGCACTTAAATGCATAAGAAACAGGACTAAATCCTACTTGGTCGATATAAATGTTTGTGGGTGTCAGGATCACGATAACTTTCTATTTATTCTTGATATCAATCTCTTACACTACTTTTATTAGCGCGATCTCATTTGGCAGCAAAAACCAAACATTAACCTTGTTTCTGATGACCCGGATTCTTCCACCTTTTTTTACCTGTGTATACAGTCATCCACCCAGCGTAGCAATTAACAACTTCCCAAATTTGGGACACACGCTTACTAAATAAAAGAAATGTGTTCTTTTAATCTGTAAAACTATTTTAATCATTGGCAATAAAGATACTCACGGTTGATATCCATGCGTGTACTTTAAGAAGCAATGGAATTAAACGTACAACTAATGTAAATAAAGTCACTCTCTGCAATATTCTACCACAACAGGTAAATCAATTTATGAACGCATCAATTACAAATCATTTCTCTCATTTTCTATTCAATTAGTTCTAAGGTCCTTTTCCAATTAATACAGTATTCGATATTTCGTATGTAGTAGTCAACACATTCCAAGAACATTACTTCCATAATAAGAGACAAAGGATATTACGTAGACAGTAGTTATGATGGACGCACATAAATACACCAATCTGAATGATTGTAACAGAACGATGCTCAGAAACAGAGAGAGGATGGGGGGGAGGGTAGGTGGGGAGAATAGGTCAGAAAGCTATGCGGGCCAATTCATCGTACCACGAAGAGGGCTTCCTTCCGTTAAACTCACCACACTACTGGAATTTATAGGGGGGGGGATTGAGGCTTAATGGAATTTATAGCATACCCCTTCTAGTTACCAGCACTAAATTAATCGATTGCTACTCCAATACTGAACGGTGCTAGGCTCCGTGATAACTTTCTTTAGCAGTTGCGTTTTGTACTTAACTCGGCTCGTGGGCTGAGCTTGAAAATTCGATTCCTGTCAAAATGTGGTATCTTCGCCAATTTTAGACCGATGTTGACGTTCAGATATATCGATTGCCATGAGAGCTTTACAGTAGTATGGACTAAAAATCAGTAGCACATGCCGTTTTAAGTTACATTCTCAAGTATACCTGACCAGACCTGTCCTGAAAATCTTAGTGTGAGCCGAGTTTGTACAACAGGCTAATTTTAAGTGACAATAACATATATGACAACGCTATTAATTTAATAATAAACATAAATTTCAATCCATTGTGCCTGAAATAGGCCTAAAGCTTGTTTTGTAGCTACAATTTAAGAACAGGAAGGAATATTCGTTGTCCCACAATATACAAGAAAAACTAAAAGTGTGTTTGTATTTACATAAATTTCAACTCCAATCGGTAGAAAAACAATGAAGGCGTCAATTAGTGATTAAGTTAAAGAATCGCCCCATTCCATTAAATTACGCTATTCTGAACAAACAGACCAGGCAGTCCCAAGCATCGAGATGCTTCATTAAGATTATTATAGTCTATTGTGAACAGATTACTATAGAGAAGAGTTAAAGTTTATTTAGAGATTATTCATTTATTTAAAGTTTATTCATAGATTCATTACCTCGCCATTATAATTTTATAGCCACCTGTTGCCTGCTTTAATAGGCCGGACGTACCATCACACGCATTCTCATTCTCCAATCTAACGTGGAAAAAGAAGAATTGAGGTAATTGTGATTTTCAGCTCCGTATTTCTGTACTAAATGATTAATGACGTTTGTATCTTCGGAAGTTCCTCTAGCCTTATGTCAGAACTTGAAAAGGCAGACTTTAAAAAAACATACATTAATTTTGTTGGATGTAGATTTTCTTTTTACTTTTGTAAATTGTCTGTTATATAAAATTTACTATTTTATTAAGTAATTCCCCCATCTGCTTGTCGTGTGACTTTGTAAGCCTCTTTGCTCAATATGATGATAAAATTCAACTTACAGCTAATCACCTGAATTGCTGATTCGCATACTTTTATCACGTAATGACGACCATTATCATTTCTTGGTACAAACCCCGTTCAGAAAAAAAAACGAAGGGATGCTGACGAATTTAATATTTTCAAGTGGGAATACATAATAAGGTGTAGCCCAACTAATTAGACAATAGGTCTATATTATAGTTAAAATATGTTGCATATCTTCGTTTCATCTAATTTTTATTGCTATAAGTAGTAACAGGAGTGACATAAAGAAGGACCCTTTGGGCCTAATGAAGGAGTGTTTATGAAAATACTAACAATTGTGAGTCGTGGCGAGTCGTGGAATTAGTGGTCTGGGATAACCTACGAATTAGTGGTCTGGGATAACCTACGAATTAGTGGTCTGGGGATCTCAGCCTTGTTCCCTCAGATGCCTTTCCAACTCTGCGTCTGAGGTTACACGCTTTTTGGCAAACCTTGTGGGACAGACAGGACGGTAATAAGTTACGGGCCATTAAAGGCACTGTCGAGGAGTGGCACTCGGCGTGTCGCCGCAGTCGCCGTGAGGAGGTTGTGTTGGCCCGTTTGCGAATTGGTCACACCAGACTTACTCACTGTTTCCTTTTGCGGGGGGTTGACCCTCCTGAATGTTCTTGGTGTCGACGGCCACTTACGGTCCGGCACTTACTTGTTGATTGTCGCCATCTTGATGGTGTTCGTCGTCGGTTCCATCTTCCGCATGACATTGCGCATCAGTTGGGCGATAAGTCTGTCCTCTTGTCCGGTGTTTTTCAATTTTTGCAGGAGGTACAGGTGTATGACAAGATTTAGATTAGGGGTTTGAATAACATCTCTGTAATGTGTGGTGCAGTGGCAACCCGGACCACTGCACTGTGACTGAGGTTGGCGCTAATGACCAAGTTGTCGACGCGCCATTAAGCCTCATCCCCCCCCCCCTACGAACAAAATAGGCCGTAGAGGTTCTAACCCAATTGACAGTTTTTTTTAAATGTCACTTGTGGAATGATTAGTGTAGGCAGGCAGCAACTCCGCATGTTAACCGAGTTTGAAGAGGAAAAGGTGATGGCGACTTCAAACAAAGACCCAGTGGGATACACATCGCGTGGTTCACCTCCTGGTTCTCGCCAATTCTTTTATGGGCGCCTCTTAACGTTTTTATGGTAACGTAAGAACATTGTGAGGTCGACGCAAATAGCCTGGAGCCTGGATCTTGCAAATAGTGAACGTGAAGTGAGAGAGGAACATGGATACTCCCATGTGCCTGGCTTGTCATTAAATATGGCACAATGGCTCATCAACAGATCGCTGGCTTCTGGAGAATTGCTGGAGATGTGGAGGACAGCCATTGTTGTCCCTGTTTTCAAAAATGGCAATGCTGCCATGCCAGGGAACTATAGGCCCGTCTCGCTCACCTGTGTTTCCTGCAAGTTACTCGAGAGAATTTTGGGTGACAAAATTATGTCTTGCCTCTTCAAGGAAAATCTCCTAGACAATAACCAATTTGGGTTTCGCAATGGCAGATCGACCACACTGCAGATACTTGCTTGCCTAGATGACTGGGCGATGCATTACGATGTCGCACCAACTGACGTCATACTAACTGACTATGCTAAATTGTCCAAATTAGATATTGGTGGGGTCCTTTTGAAGTCGATAAAAAATTTTCTCACCAATAGAACCCAAGTCGTGTGAGTTGGCGAGACAGTTTCAACTGCTACAGTTGTAACCAGTGGGGTGCCGCAGGGGTCAATCCTGGGCCCAATATTTTTTCCCTATATGTTTTGTGATCTGCAGTAATGACACTAAGATGGTATTAAGTTGTATCGGCATATTATTGACTCAGCAGATCATGAGGATTTGGCCGAGGCGCTCTATACATTGGTCAAATGATTGGCAGCTTGGACTTGCAGGCAATAAATGTAAGGTTTTTCACGTTGGATTATCGAACCCATTTAAGGATTATGTGGTTGTAGGTTGCACCCTTAAACATGAGTTAACATGTAGGGATCTTGGTGTATGGTTTAGTAGCGACGTCAAGTGGTCAACCCATTGTGCACATATCATTAAATCTGCTACGCAAAGAATGGTTATTGTCCTACGGTGTTTCTCGTCTGGTGATCGCAGGATGCTTATTGGGCGTTCTACGTCTTTGTGAGACCAATATTGGAGTACGCCTCACAGGTCTGGTCACCAAACCTAATTAAGGATTTTAACCATGTTGAGTCTGTGCAGCGTTATCTTATAAAGAGGTTACAGGGTCTCTTACATTGTTGTTAAAAAGGACCGACTGCGTATGTTGGAGACAGATACTTTGGAGTTACGTATGTTGAAGCATGATCTTACTTTAACTTACTTGTTGCTTCACAACATGGTCGATTTTAACTTTGGGTACTTTTTCACGCTGCGTACCGACAGTGTTGAAACAGGTTGCACGGAGTTTCTCTAGGACTTGTCGTGGCCGGTTTTTCTCGTTTCGGGTGGTGAAGGTTTGAACTCCCTTTCTGAATATGTGGCTATGGCGCGCAATGTGACATCCTTTAAAGCAAAGCTATCAGTTATAAACGATCACCTTTTATCTTTTACACGTTATAATTTTAACTAGTCGGGCAGATCTTAGTGACCACTTTGTGGCCCTTTCATTATGCAGTCATTTTTTTATAGTTAAGGCTGGCAGTTAATGATCCTTTGATCCTTAGCAGACATGCTGCTTCTGTGGCAAATCTTATTATTATTATTATAAAATTTCTATATCAGCACAATTGTTACACCCTGCTGGTATCAGGCTAGTTTTGATCCCCCTGGCCCCCACCCCTCAGTCAATCTCCCAGGTGACAGTTATCCGCTCAGCCAATGATGAACTACCGTTTCGCTAAATCCCATTTCGTTAAATCGTCTTTTGCTAAAAAGAAAGCAGATTACAGGCTCTTGGCTAATGGGAAACACCTGTTATTGCCAAACCTAATTTCAGAACCGTAACTAGTTATGCACACGAAATTTAATTAAATATTCATGTCTTAAATTGAAAACAGGCCAAGAATTGTCTGCAATTAACTAAAACTGAGAAAAATTCCCATTAGCTTTTCTTGAAAACGACTTTCGTTAGCTTACTAAAGAAAGTCTGAGGCTCAATACTAACCTGAAATTCTCGGTATGCCAGTAGCTTTCTTTCAAACAACTTGTCATATTGCATCAACTTGCTTTCATCTATGGGATAAGTGGATGAGCACTGGATCCACTTGCATTTAGGTATGAACTTAGGGCTAAGTGGACGGGTGTGACTGAAATTTTCAGCCTTTTCTCAACAAAAGATTATGGAATTCGTAATATATCACTATGATAATTCTTGACAGGCGCCACCAGCGACTATGGCATAATCTGCAATGTTGACTTTATTTCCAGTTCAATTTCGGTTTCGATTATCAGAGAATTCGAGGTTCAATATTATACTGAAATTCTCTCTGTCTGTTGGTCTGTCCGTGTGCTTTCAGATCCGGATCAAACATGATGCACTTAGTGTTACATGGACCAAGGTGTTCTGCCATTTCTGAACACGAGAATATGGAATTCGTAACACATCGCCCTGCAAACTCGTGATCAGTGCCATTAGCGAGAAAGGCAAAATCGTTGCATTTATTGTAGTTCAAGTTCGGTGTCGATGAGAAGAAGACCAGCTGTGTGAAAAATCTATTTTGCACGAACTTAAGTATGATTATTACTAAGGTACATCAAGCATAAACATTATATACGCAAGATTTAAAAGATGTTTTAAAGACGCTAAAGTATGAAAATAGTTTTACATCACTTTTCGTACAGATGGAGTAGGCTAAGTGGGTGACTTAGCAACAGCCGCCATCATGCGTGCGGGATCAATTCGTGTGTGACGAAATGACGTCACGCTGCCCTTCGGTCATTATGCGATAGAAACTCAGCTTATCCCCAACCTACTTACCTCAGGATGAAGTACTGTTCGTCACTGTTCTGTCGATTAATATTTTCCGTACAATTTCACTATAGTTAAGATCAATTGGTTATCACTTAGGAATCACATGTAGTTTTAAATCTGATCATTTGTACTATTTTACCCACAACTCCACAAAGAAAACAACCAATAGTAATTTAAACTCCTTTGAAATTTAACTCTAATAATACCACTACGAATCCTCGCACAATAATGAAAAAACAAAACTAGCGAAAACAGAAAGCTTTATGAAGGTTTCCTGGCAACCCGAGCACAGCGAATATAATACTCCCGAGTGGATAATAACTTTGGCTTCTATGCTAAGAAAACACTAGATCGAACCGCGTTTCAACCTTTGTAACTATGACAGACGAAAAAAGACTAGAGGGTTTATATGGACTCTAAAGGGGTCAACAGTTCTTACCAAGTCTAATACTTAAAACACTACCTCTTTGCAGTCATGCCATAAATGCGTATAGAATTTCCCTATAAATGCAGGATAACTGTTAATTCGGCATAGTTATGGCATTCCAGAATTTTCCACACAGCAGGACATGATTGCATATTTGACCTGGTTACGACGAAGTAGCATTTACAGAAGTCAAAATGAACGTTTAGACTAGCTTCAAACACTAAGAGACAGTGGAACATTTCATTCCAAAGAATATAATGCTTGAGTATATTTTGAATAATTACTTGCTGCTAATTATTACTGAAAACAAACGTCAGAATAGCGAACAGCAAAACCCAGAACGATTTTCGCAAGAAGGTTTATTATAGTATTTTTCACATATCGGTCAACTCTTTCAGGTTTTAGCTAAGGTAGAAGGTTTTTTCCCGGTACACATTTAGCTTCCATACGTACACTTTCAGCTAAAAATGTCTTATCAGGATACAGGGTGTTTCAAAAAAAACGCTAACCTCGATGACGAATTTTTCTAAGTCCAACAACCATTCCCCGTCGCTATAACCCTTATCCATGACCACAGTAAAGAAATCATGAAAGTTATTCCTGACCTCCGGAAAGAAAGCTTTTATTTGCTTTTCAAAGAAGAACGCAAAAGGTAACAAAAGCATGTGACAACCCTGGTGGGTGGGGGAATAGGG
>JAHWFP010020785.1:0-35748 GCA_023313725.1 Lithobius niger | reverse complement strand
TATTGAAAGTACATGTTATTGACCGGCGGTAGCGTAACTGATGGCGGGAAAGTTGTGGGGGAGATGGGGGGGGGGGAGGAGAAAAGTGAAAGTTTCTTCCAAGAACGAGGCGAGGGGGCGTAAAGATATGCGAAAAAAATTATTTACGCATTCAAATAACTGCACTAATCCTAGGTCTATCGTATGGCTGTCAATATAGTTTCATATTTGGATACTGATAGTGACGAAGATGTGCCTATATCTTTGTAGTGTACAAATAAATACAGATGCAAATCTATTTACGTTGCCTTTTGGACTTTATATCAGACTGCCTGAGCGGGGACATACAAGGTATACCTTATATAAAAAAAAAGGTAAACACATGCTTCAAAAAGAACTAAACCAGGTTCATTTTGGTCTGGAAAACTAGACTCATTAACGGGGAATCAAAACTCGCTATCCCATCTTGAATGTGTTGCCAAGACTCATTCTGGCATCCGATGTATTTTGATTAATGCACGTAGCCTTGTGCAGAATTTGGGGAACTTTAGAGCTATTCTTGCTACTGATTGTTATGATTTGCTCTTTGTTGTTGAAACCTGGTTGCATGAGGGTGTCACAGATTCAATGATTACTGGAAATTTCCCATATGGCATTCTTCGCTGTGACCGTGGATCAAGGGGAGGTGGCATTCTGATTGGGTACCGTTTAGGATTAAGCATAGTTAATGTTCGCATGTCTGCTGAGTCTGAGGCAATGTGTGTGTTAATGCCATCAGTAAAGTTAAATTTTATTGCCTGTTATATAGCTAATAGCAGAAATGAACAGTGCGTAACTAACACTTGTAATTTTTTAAAATCTAACATTAACTCTTCATGCTCAAACATCGTTTTAGGCGATTTTAACCTTTCCTCAGTTAACTGGGATTTACTTAGTGCATCCGAAAGACCACACCGCCTTTTCTTGGATACAGTAATTGAACAAGGCTTACATCAACTAGTCACCGAACCCACGAGGGGCAACAATATTTTAGACATTGTCCTTACGGACAATGATAGATTGGTGGTGGACATTAGGGTCATCGATCACCTGGGTACAAGTGACCATAGTATGGTTTCATTTATTATACATGGCACCCAACCCAACTTGACAGGAGGGACCTTTCGCCCAGGTAAGATTGACTTCGACAACCTACGACATTCCCTTGCTGACATTGATTGGAACAGGCTCTTAGTAGTAACCAAATTAACAGCGAATAAGGCATGGGATGTGTTTCTTGAAATTATTCAAGACGAAGTCGGTCAATGTCGATCCATCTCACGTAACATTAAATATCAAAAGGTGAAACTACCTCGATACCTTTTAAGCCTTGGCCATCGTAAACTAAAACTATGGCGAACCTATAAGTCGGCACCTACCAATGACAATCTACAGTCCTACAATAACGTTCGAAAGTTGTATGCTTCGGCTTCTAATAAGTGGCATAATGATCATATTTCATCGGCAACTAAAGAGGGTACCCTTTCGGCACTATTTAGGTTGTATCGCGAAACAACTTCTACTGCCAGAGACTTTCCACCTCTTAAAGTTGGAAATGACTTTCTGACTGAAAATCCTAGGAAAGCAGAAGTCCTGAATCACCTTTTTGTTTCTAACGGACAGGCTGATGACCACAATGTTGCCCCATCACTCAATCTGTCCACTGATACCAGTGGGGATTTTAACCACAAGTTAAGATTTACTGAACATACTGTGAAACAAGTTATTAACAAGATGAAGCCCAGTCACGCAGTCGGTCCAGATGGTTTTTCGGCCCACTTCTACAAGCAGATCGTTAATGAAATTAGCTACCCACTTTCGGTCATCTTCAGCTCTTCAATGGAAGAAGGCTCTCTGCCTTCCATCTGGAAAACTGCTATTATCATACCAATTTACAAGAAAGGCGAAGCGTCTGACCCTAAGAATTATCGACCAATTGCTTTGACATCTGTCCCTTGCAAGATAATGGAGACATTGATACGCGACTTTATGCATAAGTATATAGATTCTATAGATTTAATTAACCCCGATCAGTTTGGATTCTTACCAGGTCGTTCCACTACTATACAATTGCTACTTAGTCTTGACAGGTGGACCTCGGCCATAGATATTGGGGTGCCATCTGATATTGTTTATTTCTACTTCTCCAAAGCTTTTGAATCTGTGGTTCATTCCAAGTTACTTTTCAAACTTGAGCAATCTGGTTTCGGCGGCCGTCTCGTTAATTGGATTTCGTCCTTCATTGCAGGCAGAACACAGCAGGTCCGAGTTGGTAACTCGGTTTCCTCCCTACTACCGGTCATTAGTGGTGTTCCTCAAGGCTCTGTCCTGGGCCCACTCCTTTTTGTAATATTCTTAAATGATTTAACTAGTAGCAATGCATCGACTACCCTCTCGAAGTTTGCTGATGACCTAAAGCTTGACTCACCAATTATCAGTGAGAGCGATTGTGACTCGTTTTCACACGAAATTGCATCGGTAGCAGGATGGTCTATAGAATGGCAGCTGCCGATCTCAATTCCCAAATGTCAAACTATGCATTTGGGAAGAATGAATCAAAACAGAACCTACCCATTAGACATGCACGTTCTACCAAATATTGATGTAGTTCAAGATTTGGGCGTCTGGTTCTGTAGTGACCTTAAGTTTGGTCTTCACTGTACCAAAATAACTGCGGCTGCGTATAAACGCCTAGCAATTGTAAAACGCTGCTTTTCAGCCGGGGACCTGAATATTAAAGTTTGGGCATTTAAGGTCTTTGTGCGTCCGATATTGGAGTATGCTAGCCCAGTTTGGTCGCCTTTCCTTTTGCAAGATATTGACCGGATTGAGTCCGTTCAACGTAGGTTTACGAAGTCACTCCCTGGATTGCGAGACGTCCCTTATGTTGAACGCCTTCGAATAACAGGCCTTGAGTTACTTGAGCTTAGGCGCCTCAAGACTGATCTTATCCTTACGTACAAAATTGTGCACGGGCATCATCCATTAGCACTTACTTTTTTCGACCCATCCAATACAAATATTACTCGAGGCCACTCATTGAAGCTAAATCGGCAATCTGCACGATCAAATACCCGAAGTAACTTTTTCTCCTTGAGGGTAATTGATTCATGGAACTCATTACCAGAATCAGCGGTATCATCAAGTACAGTTCAGGGCTTCCGCAGAATTTTAAATACACAGAATCTTGTGAAATTTTTACATCGTAGCCCACAGTGGTTCTAAAAATGCATTTTGGGTCCCTAAATTGAATCCCCCTTTCATCTGGGTAACGTATCTTTGCTCTGTTCTTTTTACTCTTTTTTTATTTTTTTTGTTTCCTCAAGCTGTTTTTAAGATTTTGATAAGCTTTTAAATTAATGATATGATACCACAAACAAATTGTTTTAAATCATATTTGTATTGAATAACTTTTAGTATTTATTTGTCGCATTAATGTAAGCGATTTTTGTTTAGGCTTGCTGTTAGTGACCATTCAGTCCTTGCTTGTCCTGTTGCTCAAGCAACAAAGCTTATTATTATTATTATTATTAAGACATATAAGTACAAACTGCAACATAAATAGGTTTGCACCTGTATTTGTTTAACCCTTCTGAGCCGATTGGCTTTTCGTCCGGTTTAATTTTTGTTGCGTATAAATACAAATAAAAATTCGAAATCACAGCTAAGTGGAGCAGTATAGCTACAACGATATGTCTTAATGTTTCGTTGATACTTCAATAATTAAAAAAGTGCGGGACGATAACTAAGTAGTTATTGGCCCACAGTTTTCACAAAAGCATTGTTAGACCATTTTTCCCTCCGGGCCAACAACTCGGAAAGCGGGTATTCAGGATTGTTACTCTATTCCGAAGTTCCTCATCACCGTTCATACCATGGAAACTCAACGACGAACAAATTTTTTAATAGAAGTTGGCTGAAGGGACGATTCGTCGTTTAATATACGCAACATGAACGGCGATGGTGCACTTCGGAATCAAGCACCAATCCATAAACACGAGCTAAAAACCCTTCACCAAACAAGCAAAAACAGTGTTGTCAACAGCGACACCATTTTGCAAACATTGTTGCATTGTCAAGCTTTCTGAGTCAAAGAACGTCAGCACGATTCTTATTTGTTGTGTGAGTACTGGCCCCTCGCCACAGCTTCAACGGGGTTTAATTGCTGATTTAGTTATGTCATGATGATATCAAGCTTGTTGCATTGTTTCACTTATTGTTGTGTAGTACCGAGATTTCGAAACTGGGTTATAAGATTGAGTTCTAGGCAAGCATGCGCTGTTTTTAAAAGCTTGCAGTAAAATCTTTAATGTTTTAATTTATGTGTCTTGATTAAAAAACCGACCAAACAATATTACCGTTGCAGGTATTTTTTGTTTTTAATTTTGAGATCAGTGTTTGAATTTTGATAGTGATGTTTGTTTGTAACAATGACAGATTGGGTGAAAACCTGCAAAAAATGGCATCGATATTTATGCAATATTTGGTAAAGTTTATCACAGTCCTTTGTTATGAACGAGTCTTTGGCGTTGTTAATTGTTTTGTTAGAAAGGTTTGATCTAGGTCTCTTATGTTAAAGTTGAAATTTAGATGCTTGTTTTCTTCACTGTCTTTAAATATTTTCCACTCAGATTTGGTATATTTGGTATTTAAGTGTTGTTGGACTTGGTGAACATG
Organism: Lithobius niger; assembly: GCA_023313725.1. Taxonomy (NCBI): domain Eukaryota; kingdom Metazoa; phylum Arthropoda; class Chilopoda; order Lithobiomorpha; family Lithobiidae; genus Lithobius; species Lithobius niger. The sequence continues at coordinate 31,053 of JAHWFP010020785.1, read as the reverse complement.
TGTACCAACTTTTATCTATTTCCAATGTATCATCTCGGAAATCTGGACTTACGTTGGAATCGTGAGTTTCATTTTTGGCTTGTACGGTGGAGTTTGGACATGTTTATACAATGGTCTCTACAGACTAAACCATTTGTACTAGAAAACTGGTTCTTGGCTCATTTGAAAGAGACATTTCCGCAAATGGGCCCTTTACAGAAATAGAAATAGAAATTGGTCGTGTTATTCCGCAGTTACGGGGCCCTGAATGATCTGTAATACATTGTTTTCAAAATTGCTATTTTGCTACAATGCCAATCAGCAAACGTCATCCGCAAGGCGAAGACTGAAGATTTATGTATTTATTTAAATAGAATGCCTTGGCCCAAAGCCATGCGCTCTCGTATACTAGAACTACTTAAACCTACTTAAAACTACAAAACTGTAACAGAAACATAACAAATGCTAACAATGCTGCTGAGCCAACAACTCACCTGAACTTGAAGAAACGTGAAGAGGAAGGATTATCAAGACAAACGCAGATCAAGACACACGCTAGTGTGTCGCACGCCAAGATGATAAACGATAACACCTATCCAGAGAAAATATACATGAGCATGGCAACCACTAGACACGTTGTGTCGTTACAGATAAGGTAGTTTGGCTGTTTTCAGGCATGTGAGGATAAATAACAATGCGACAGAAATGGCTGAAACTTATTTGATCGTGAGACTTTGGTCGCCTGACAACATAAGGGTCGCTGTTAGTGACACAGCTTAACGTTTTCTTCTTGAAAAAACGACGTGAATAACGGTGACATTTGCCTAATTACTAACTAATAACTACTACTGGTAAAGCTTTTTTTGTGTCACGAAAATAAATTCGTCCATGCGGTAAATAAAGCTGGTTCTTAGCTCATTTTACAGGCATTGCCCTGGATATGTGCCCTTTTCATAATGGCCTCTTCTAATTGGTCAAGTGGTTCAGGGGTTAGGGACCTCTAAACGACCATATTGATTGTTTTATATTGTTTTAAACATTGTTTTTATGCAAAAATGCCAAAATGAACATTAAACAAAATCCGTGCGTTTGCAAGAAGATACTGCAATGCTAAGAAAACTGATCATATGAAAAAGGGATCTGTGCTGAGCTCAAAATGTAACCAAAGCCAAAAAAAATTAACCAGAAAACTAGATTGGTGTTTCCATCTCATAATTGCTAAAAAAAAATGTGATTTCATCAATTTGGACCCCAAAACAAAACCACTCAAGCATAAGCATGTATAACACTTACGCATGTTATGCTAGACTGTTGGATGACAATAAAAACAATGGTTACAACAAATATTTTGCATTTAAGCGTCATTTCACAGCCACGTGCTTCTAGCAGCAATCCCCATTTTAGAAAAGGCACTTCCCCGTACTGCTGTCCTCAGAACGTAATGAAAGCCAAAACAATATAAAAATGTACCAGAAAACTAGATTCCATCTCACAATTACTAAGAAAAAAAAATGAATTTCACCAATTTAGACCAAAAACATCTGATATCTACCCCAACACTAAACTCGTTAGGGATTCCTGCCAAGCTTTTCGGCCGTGTAAAGTCGTGATATCAAACGCCAAGCTCTTTCGCCAAGTTAATCCCACCGAGTAAGACTTCAAACGTTATATGAAATAATGGAAAATTGCGCTGTAAGGAATTTTCATGTATTTCATTTAAACTTCGAACTATTACTCGGTGGGATTAGCTTGGCGAAAGCGCTTGGTGTTTGATATCACTACTTCAAGCTTGGCGGGAATCCTTAACTAGTTTTGTTTTAATGTAGATTACTAGTACTTACTACAACGCTATTTTTGTATCACTAAAATAAATTCTTCCATGCGGTAAATAAGGCTGGTTGTTAGCTCATATTACAGGTATTGCTCTGGAGATGTGCCCTTTTCATAAGGCACTTCTAATTGGTCAAGTGATTGGCTAGCTCCTGCAAAAACTGAGATGTTGGTCTTCTGGCCTGGCAAGCGCTCCGTGACACTCCGGTTAGTATTGTTGTGGGTGGCACGATGATTCGTCCGGTTAAGCAAGTCAACTACTTAGGGGTGTGGTTGGATGAGGGTCTGAAGTGGACTGAGCACGCCAGACTACTACGAGAGAAGGTGGATCAGCAGGCGCCATTGCTTCTAGCTCTTGCATGCTACCGTGATGCCCGCAGGGGGACTCTGCTTGCAGCATATCTCATCCACGAACGTGCGACGCTGGATTATCACCTTCCGTTTTTAGCTGGTACCCAGCGTCATTTGCGTGGGTTGAATGTGTGTGTGAATAACTGCTTGCGAACGATATCCGGATGTCTTGTGGCGACGCAGGTGCATGCTCTATGGGTTGAGACTGGTGAGCTTCCCCTCCACATTGGAGCGAATGAAAAGCTTGCAGCTCTCTGTCTGCGTAACATCAGCAGGGGTCAGCATGACCCGGTTGCGCAGGTTCTCCTGGATTACACAACTCTGTCTGCTGCCAGAGCCCGTCTAGGAGTTGCGGGTCGTGGTGTAAATCTGTTGAGATCACAGGCTTTGGCACCTTTAGTGAGAGTTGCGGTTGCGCAGCCACCGTGTCCGTGGACTTGGTGTCAGGCTGTGCTGAGTGTGTTTGCCAAAAGAGAATACCAGGCATGCAAGGTATTTTGTGATGCGTCGTATGATCACGGACAAAAGGCAGGAGGTATTCCTGTCACTATCCCGGAGCTGAAGCTCACTGCTCACAGAAGGCTCCATCATGTTTCGTCTAGTTTTGTGTGTGAGCAGGCTGCACTCACAGTAGCGCTTGATGTTGTTGCAGACCGGTAGTTACTGAGAGTTGTGATACTAACAGATTCTCTTTCAGTGCTCTCTGCCCTGCGTGGCGCGGTTCTGTCTTGGCTGTGACAGACCCAATGACTTTCAACGTTTGCTGGAAGCTCTGGACTGCCTTGCAGTCGAGCTATTGGACGGTAAGGTGGGTTAAGGGTCACGATGGAAACACGGGCAATGACAGTGCTGATGGAGCAGCCAAAGAGGAGGCCAGGCAAGCTGTACATTATGTTGAGCTCACTCTATCTGTTGCAGCGCAGAAGCAGAACCTGAGTGCTTGGGCATTGCAGGTGTGGAATCAGGAATGGTCACTATGTGACACCGGTCGCACCCTGTTCAAGATTTACCCTTTTTGCACATTTAAAAAACCCGCCAGATGTACTACCCCTCTGGATGGCCTGGCTACTAATACGTCTCCGGACGGGTCATTGCCTTCTCCAGTCGCACAGGATGTGCATGGGCTGTAGTGCGTCGTCCGCTTGTGTTTGTGGTGAACAGGCAAGTGTGTCACACTTGTTGCATAATTGCTCGTGGTGGTCAGTGAAATGAAGACAGCTTTTGCGCTGGATTCAGGAAGAGCCGTCGGTGGACATGCTTTCACGTGCGAGTTTCCATAAGCGAGATATTCATCGGTTGAACAGCATTGCGAATTTATTAAAGCTGCTTCTGTCCTTGTGCAGGTCACGTTCCTGGCGACTGTTTAGGTGAGATGATGTAGTGGAGTGTGATGACGTGCTAAGAGGTTGTCTATGGTTGCTTGGATTGATGTCACAATGTAGTAGTTGTTTCGTTTAGAGTGGGCATGTAGCTACGGGCTGTGGCCCCAACAAATTTTCTTTCTCTCTCCCCCGTAACTCCGGAATGGGATGACCAATTGAAATTTATATTTCCATAAAGGGCACATCTCCGGAATGAGATCTTTCAAATGAGCTAAGAACCAGCTTTCTATGACAAATGGTTTAGTCTGTAGAGACCATCGTATAAAGGTGTCCAAAGAAGTCCACCGCCATCGCCATCGCCATCACATAAGTTGAGTAAAATACGATACATCCCATTTTAGGTCAGGTTAGGTTAGGTTAGGTTATTCTAGGCAAGATTGGTTAGGCAAGATTAGATTAGTCTGGAGGAGGGTGGGAAAGCGCCTTTTGTTACCTTTTTTCGTTTTCATCAATCTGGAGGAAGGTGGGAAATTACTTTTTGTCAACAGACAAACACCCCCTAAAACCCGCGTCCCACACGCGGAAATTCGTCCATCTGGATGGGGGGGGATGTCCGCTTCCCATGCGCATCACATCACACACTTCCCCACTTCCGGTCACGTGATCAAAGCGGGGGTAATGACGCACTTTTCGGCGATTTGGATGAGGGTGTAAAAGTGCCTTTTGCCACCTTTTTTATTTTCCTAAATCTGGAGTTGGGTGGAAAAGTATCTTTTATTATCTCTTTTTCGTTTTTGTCAATCTAGAGGATGGTGGGAAAGTTCTTTTTTGCTATCTTCTATGACGTCACTTCCGATCACATAATCAAAGGAGGGTCCGGTGGGAGGGGCTTCCGTCGGTTTGGAAGGGGGTGAAGTGCCTTTTACTACCTTTTATTCGTTTTCGTCAATCTGGAGGACGGTGCCATCCCCCCTAAATTTGGCAGTTATCCTTACCTACGCTTTAGTAAACTCTGTTAATCGGATGAAAAAAGGGAATTTAAAAAAGAAATGGACTCTTGTTCTTTTATCCTCCCTGGTAAAAACTCTGACTTGAGATTAACCTAAATATGCCGATTCATTTGGATCCTGAAAAAAGCTACGAATTGGCACTTATTAATAAGACACGTATAACAGCATATACACCATCGATTTAAAAAAATAACGAAATTAAATACCCCACAGATGCTGGGCTAACTTCGCAGAAAGTGATAGTCACTCCCGGGACTTACGAAATTGAAGATTTGAATTAATTTCTCGAAAACTCGATAGACCAAAATGGTTATGACAGGGAAGCCATTTCGATTCTTCCTATAACGTAAACACTTTAAGAACCAACTTGATAATTAACAATTCAAAATACGGAATAGCCTTTACGGGTGAAAAGAGTAGCTCGAGTCTTGGGGTTTCATTTAAAAACCTACTTGAGGAGTCGAGAAAGTCAAAAAACCGTCGAAATAATAAATATAAACACGATTTTTGTGCACGTTGACATCATTGGAAATTCTTACGTAAATGGTGACACTAAACCCACGTTTCAAAATCATCGATTCTCTTCATAATTTAATCCATTCACCCATTACTATGAACTAATCAGAAGTATAAGAGTGTGGCTTACATCTCAGACCAACGAACCGTTGAATCTGAATGGCGAGACCCTCATGGTGAGACTTCATTTAAAATATAAAAATTAAAAAAGAACAAGATGCTCGTGTTTGGAAAAAAAGGAAAAGGAATCTTACGTAACTTTAATAATAAAAAATTTAATAATAATAAAAACGCAAACAGTTAAACGTCTAGAAACAAAGCTTTCATAAAATTTATAACAACGGGCTAGATAATGAGCGTTGTAGAAGACTATTTAAAAAACCAATGAACCTTTATTGTACGATTCATCGATCGAATCTTACACCTATCACGAATATATTCCCATCGACAGTACGAATCTCAACAACGTAAATTCTGAAATCCGAATACACGTGGAAAACCAAGATTTATTTCTGCACATTGATCAAGTTACCTCTTGATTTAATAAAGGCAGGTTGCTGAAGCACGATGACTCGGCCTATGACGATGTTGGTGCAGCGATGTTGATTAATAATGCTCCCATGTTCCTGTTTTCTAATATCAAATACCATCTAGGTGATAAAGTAGTGGACGAGTTCAATTATCCCGAATTCGCTACCCTAATGAAAAGACTGCTCTTACAGATCAGCGAAACAGCCTGTCAGTGATGGGCATCGAATAGTGCAGCTTCTGTCGCTACTGACCTAACCGACAACTTGGTTTTCAAACAGCGACACACGTCCATAGACCCATAAGCCGAATTTTTTTTTGCAGGACAGCCGACTTGACACCAGAATTCGCCCGAGATTTGGCTAGATCCAGCTAGCCAGATATTTTTCCGGCTGAGATTCGGCTAAGCTTAGGCTGAAAATAACACTTTTATATTTTTGCATGATGATGGCTGATGATAGAATTACAGTGGTATAATAGTTTCTTACTGTAGTATCCTAAGTGATTCTAGTACGGTCTCCAGCTATGATAGTACTGTTGCCTGATTTTGCGCTACCTATTTGGGGTCTGCTTAAAATAGTACTAACAAATTTATTACACTTCTCAAACTTACAAGACGAGTTTTATGCTAACATTCTTGTTAATTTAACAACTGAGTCGCATGGCGATGCGTCACTACGAAACAAGATGCCACGCTATTGCCCACACAACGAAACGATAAAAGAACCAATACAGTAATAAAGTGAAAGCAAGCAAAAATGGTGCACAAAAAATACACAAAAAGCGACGTTTCGGGTCGGAATACTTCCCGTTTTCAAGCACACTTCACGCAAAAAGCGAGCGTCAAAACATAAGTAACACAACAACAGCAAGCATCCACTCAACAGCAAGCATCAGCAAAATAAAAATAATAGTAAAAAGGAACTAAGTCGGGTTAAAACCGATAATAGGAAACCTGACCTTCCACTGCAGAAAGCAGAGTGTAGGTGACAAATTTAAGTGTGCTGGCTTATATACACCAGCCCCCTAGGGGGAAATATTCGAAATACCTAATTTATGCATTACTGGAATATACTCCGAAATTTGCTTATTTTCAAGTAAAATGTGATTATGGACTGGCGGGCGTTGTGCTAAAATGCAAATACTTTCTAAATTTAACCTCGATCTGTATTGCTTTTCGTGAAAAATAATTTTTGTATTTGCTAAATCTGGGGTGTGCCCTGTGGTTATACGATGCAGAACCAAGGAATTGGTTTGGTCGTTGTATTTAAGATTAGATTTGTGGGAAGCCAGTCTCTTGTTCAAGGTTTGTTTGGTCATACCGATATGCTATTGCCCAGCACTGCTTGCTATACACGGTTGCAACTGTGAGTTAACCATTCAAACTAACGTCTGTTTGGAACATGGTTGGCTTGACAAACAATTAACTAGCTCACAAAATTTGAGTCTTCGTGATTAATTTCCATACTTTGGGACAACCACTGGTCTTTACTGCACGATGGGAAGTGAAACATCCAGCTTTACAAAATAAAGCAGCTTGATGAATTCGTCTTACGCCGTATTGTTCCCCGGTGGCCGGTTTAGGCTAACCGAATTTTTTTTCCGGCCGAGATTCAGCTTACGAAATATATTCGGCTGCGGCGGCTAATGGAGGCGACTTAGGGGTCTACACGTCCATCATCGTTGAAACAACTCCCAAAGGAAGTTTTACATTCGCTATTCCCTTAAAACACATCATGGGATTTTTCGAAAATTACGACAAGCTAATTTATGGAGCTAAACACGTATGAGGACCAGCGATTCAAATGCCATCTTCAAAGCTGCAGCTGCGGCCAATGGTAAAGTTGTTCTCAGTAGCATTTCTTGGCTCATCCCCCACGTTAACGCATCGGACGAGCAAAAACTCAAACTTTACAATCTCATAAACAACTGAACTATGATGGATTTAGGATTTAAACACTGGCATTACGATAGCTGAGAACTCCCTTAAAATACCAACTTCACCTGGCGCGTGCTGACTACTTCCACGGTTGAAAAACCTTGGTGGATAGTTCTAGCTTTTCAACCAAACAGACAGGACGCTTTAGGTAAAAATCTGGCTGTGCTCGACCACTGTAGTTTACAAGACGCGCAGGTGACTCTAAATTCCGAAAGATATCCGTTTCTCGATCGGAATACTAATTTTGCCATTGGGGAGTACGTCGGCTTGTACAGAATGGCGCAGCAATTCAGGCCGCTGTGTTACGACACCAATGATTTGAGTTTCGTCTTGCTTCAGTTCAAGAAAGCCAATCCACTCGTTGTGTTGGATTGCTCTAAACAGTCTGAGAGGCTTCAATCTGGAATTGTGGATGTACAAGTCAAACTGAAGTTTAGAGCGGCGGTGCCAGCTAACACTGCCTGTCACGCTCTGCTCATTGGCGACAGGAAATTGAATCTAAAGTTGGATAGAGGCAAAGTCGAAATTATTTATTAATAAAAAAGATATGGCACTCAAAACTAGACCGCGAAAAAAGAAAGGTGGCTTTTTTGCCGTTGGCGTTGCTAGGGTCGATTTTGGCCGGAATTGGTGGATTGGCGGGAGGGGCCGCAGGGCTGGTAACTGCCGTAAAAAAAGCACAAAACGATGCACAAATTCTAGCTGAACTCGTGCGACATCATAAGCAAGTTGAAGGTTCGGGCTCGAAGAAATAAAAAAACTAAACAAAAAACGAAGCCAAAAAAAATTGCCCCGCGGCAAAGGTCTTTACTTAAGACCAGCCGTGGTTTAACCGACTTTGATAAACATTTAACGAACCATGATTTAAACCGATTTTATAGAGTAATGAAAATTTCTTAATTTAGAGGTTTTTTTTTTTAGTAAATCTTCCTTTAGAACTTAAGCCTACTGGTGAAAACGGAATCGTAAACTTGGAAGGTTTCCATGATTGAGACAGAAGTCACTGGTTAGTCTATTCTACCATTTCTGGGGAACCCTGTTATTTAGATAGTTTCGGCAACACTGGTCCTTCCCAGTCCATGATTAACTACTTGGGGCCAGGAAGTAAATACAATTACGAACGCGTGCAAAACTTTGACCAAATTTGGTGAGGGCACTTTTGTTTATTTTTCCTAAGCGCATTCTCTAAGGCTCGTAATTATGAAGCTGTTTTAGAGAGGATGAAATCTATTGAAAAGTGACGTGCAAATCCAATTGGAAATAAATGTCTTCCGTATGAAAATCTTCAACTGTGTGTACCACGATTGCCGAATCTTTTTCTATTTCGTAAGGAATGTCAAAAATGGTAGTCGTCGAATGCGCTTCCTTTGTTTTAGTAATGAGAAAAGTTTTCGTTCCCGCCATACATTTACAACGACTTCTATGTTCGGATCGTTGCAGTATAAAATTGTTTTACGAATTAAACCAGAACTTGTACTTATGTACTTCGCGATAGATCCAGAATTAACAAAACCAGTCGACTTCTTTATGCAAAGGGCTTTTTATGGAGAAACTGATTATCATGAAACAATTTGGTGCACAAATTCCTTCTTAGCTGTGTCACAAGGTAAAGTCGGCTCGCTTAGATTTCTAATCGGTTTGTTCGGGGCATCGAAGTACATCTTCTGATCGTCTTGTATAAAGCAATTGCTTTCGACGAATACCTTTGTAGCGGCATCACTCGGTAAAGTAGGTTTGCTTACATTTCTTATCGGTTTGTTCGTTGCGTTGAAGTATACTTTTTGCTCATCGTGTAATAGGCAATTCCTGTCAACGTAGACTTTTGTTGCCACAGCTGCAGTGTTGTGGGGGAAAGCCACGTCTTTAATTTGCTTCTTCTTCGCGTAGAAATTTCCGCCCGACCCGTCTATGTACAATATGTTTTTTTTGATGCTAGAAATGGTGGAAGCCAACTTGTCGGAGAGAAGATTAATGGATGGGGCAAGTCGGTGTTAAGTTTCTGAACGTCGCCTGTCAGAATGCCGATCTGAGAATAATTGACAGCATCGTCAGGTTTGATAGCGGCTCCTACGTTTGTTAAACATTTGCTTTGCATGTCGTAGTTGTTTTCAGGGGTTAAAACATACCCAAGTCCTGGCTCACCTCTCGGACCGACTCCGATCGAATCATCCTCACTTGCCCTTTTCAACGGTTGTCCAAATTTGTTGACTGACATCCTTTTTTAAACTTTCCAAAAAATGTGCGACTTTTCAAAAATATTTTATGTATACAATAAAAGGAATAACCATGAAAGAAGAAGCTCAAAATGTCTCAACCATCCTAGCCAACGAATCTTTCCAATCTCTTGCAAAAAAAACTTGCTGAAAGTTAAAAATGAGAATGGTACAAAGATTAACAATGACGTAAAGTTTTCTTTGTCTCCTTTCGTACAATTTAAAGATTTAAAGGGTTCCGCGACTCCCGTTTCAGACGAAAAATCAAAATAAAAAGGTTGGATTTCACCCAGCGACCCGGGAACTCAAATTCTGTTGAAATATTTTAAACGGTACATCTGTACGAAACTAGAGATCGATTTTGACAATCAAAAATCTGTGTCTTTGACTACTTTCAATTATCCCAATTCTATGCATACGGTTTCTCCAGCTGTTACTCCTCTTGCGAAAAGGTGAACGAGGGTAACGGAAACAAACCACGCTGTCTTAGAACTTGGGTGTACGAGAATATTCACAAAACTAAAGGGAAACTTATCAAAAATGTTACTGACAAACCACGGTTTAACTTGCCATCTTTCAACGATTTAAATCTGACGGAAGTCACTGGGAAAATTACCGCAGTGTACATTACCGACGAGTCTCCCAGCAACGTGAAATTATGGTGCAACACAGATTTTGAAGTAGCTCATTCCGAAACGTCCGACAAATTTACCGACGAAGACTTTATGGGTTTGGTATCTCCATAAACAAAAAAAAATGCGTAAATAAAAAACGCGATGGAAATTAAAAACTATGACTTTTTCATACCTAAGAAAAAACCTAAAAATCATCTGTTCCTACCTTCGAATATCAGATGTTTAATTATAGGGCTTGCAAGTTGTGGAAAAACTAACTTGCTGTTTAATTTCATCTGTAACAAAAGATGGCTCGACTATGACCGTTTATTTATTTACAAAAAAACTTTATGTCAATCAAAATACAAAACTTTGCAGTCTATATTTGCCGAAATTGAGGAAAAATAGGACGGAACGTAGCATTTTTTTACGATTCTCAAATTGATTTATTTCCGCCCGAAGAACTGGACCTGGATTATCGAAACCTGATTCTTTTCGACGATTTCCTTTTGGATAAACAAAAAAACATCGAACGTTATTTCGCTCAAGGACGTCATTCAAACGCCGATGTTTTTTATTGTAGTCACACGTACATGAGAATTCCAAAACAAGTCGCCAGAGACAACGCAAATGTATTAATCCTTTTTCCTGTGGATGAGTTAAATTTGGAACATGTTTACACAAATCACGTTAATCCTGACAAAAAAAGCCTTACGGGTTTTTATCAATTAACAAAACATTAAAAGAAGGGAGATACAAACGTTCATTTTTACCTTTTAAAACAAAAGAATGGAGCCAAAACGAGAAATCGCAAAACTCAAAACACGTTTAACTATAAAGTTCCTAAATTGCAGTTTGGGGGAGAGAGAGCAAAAAGAATCGCTACAAGAAATTTTTAAACCAATAGTAAGCACCCTGAAACCGAGACCGGTACTTGGTGCCGCCACACAAACTACGCCGATTAAAAATACTCTAGCCTTGCAAACTGTCCCAATTAAAAACACTCTAGCCACGCAAACTACCCCGATTAAAGTTTACAAGAGGAAGAAAGTGACGAGGATTACTATGAAGCATTAGGTTTATCGCCATCATCGTCCCCTTCCCAAGCTGTTATTCCTAGTGAGAAAACATTGTTGATTCCTCTCGATTACAGCCTCGCCGAATATTCGAGTCCGGATCAAGCTCCTATAATGCTAATTCCAACCGGGACCAAAATCGAATATGCATCTACAAGCACCGGTCCTAAAGTGACCCCTTCATATTCTGCAGTACAACATAGATGCATTTCTACCCCACTGGAACTCCCTAACATAGTCACTCTAAGGTAGCCTCTCGATAGTTTGTTACCTGTCCAGGTAATTGGAGAAACTGCTAAATTTTTCTTGATAAAGTTTTTCGAAAATCCAAAGGAAACTGACCCATTGTTAGGGTTACAACATGACAAGAAAAAAGGTGACCTGACCATCGGTAATAAATTGGTTAAAATTTTTGAAAATGACATAATGGTCCAGTAGAACAGTATTTGGGAAGCCGCGGACTTTGGAGTTGCTAGTTCATTAAGATTTGAAAGAAACTTCCTACGCGCCAGATGTTAAAGCATCTTACATGGACATGTTATAAACTCAAGCAATTTATCACAACAACGACCCAGACACCCATAAACTCAAATCCAATCGTAGTGCTAAGTACAAGTCTACTATCGCTTCGATATGGGAAGACATTAAATATAAAAAAGAAGGGACAGGCATGGTTAAAAAAGTGGGTTATTCGAGCAGGGTCGATTACAAATATTACAACGGTCCCAATGACTTGATAAAGCGACTCAGGCTTTTGTATAAGTCTGTTCTAGCCAGGCACGACGGACATAGAAACGAGATGGACGAAATTTTATCAGAAATACAGCAAAGACAAATGATAACTGCTCTAGAAAAAAGGGTGGCTTATCAAAATTTAGATTTAGGTTAAAAAAATCGTCTATAAAACAAAGAACCATGGAATCAAAAAATATCAATATGAGGTATTGCGTCAAATCTAAACGTCGCATTTCTAACAGCTTCCAGCCGTCCGTTATTATAACCGCAAAAAATAACAGGCAGATGCCAAGTTGTATTATGTGAGGTGTGTGAGACGAAAAGAGCTTCCTTTATCAAATCTGGGAAAGGAATCAAAATCATTGCATTTGCCCGGCTACCAATACTGCAGTCCGGGAACCAAACTGGAAAAAAGATTGGCTCGAGAAGATCCTGGTAATAATAAACTAGACGAAGCGTGCAAAGAACATGATATAGCTTACTCCGAGATCTCGGATTTGAAAGATCGGCACGTCGCCGATGAAGTTCTCGCTTTCAACGCTCAAAGAGTGAGAGGCGATCCTTCTAACATGGTGGGAAAAACTAGCCGCTTCGATCGCTTCGAAGATCATGAAAGTGAAACTAAGATTCCTGTAATGAACTACGTAGTTTTTCTTCAGGAGCAGGTTGGTCGTTAGTTTGGAAGTAGAAACGATCTTCTTGTTTCGCGCTATTTCTTTCATGAAGGGAGACACAAGTTTTAGCATATTTTAAACTTTTTTGGCAGTAAAGGATAGTCATTGTGATCATCGTGTAACTCAGATGGATAGTCCAAGTCCACTTCCAATATATAGCCGTATTCCGAATCTTTTTCAATCGATGCCAAGCGAAATTCGAGAATTTCTTTCCGTCATGGCTAGTCCGTATAAGTTGTTGACATCCAAATCTATTAGATACAGACTGGGTAGATTCTCGCCGTAGGTGTCTGGTAGGTATTTGTTGTTGGCGATCGAGTGCCTTTTCGATACAAAAGTTGTTCCACCTGTGATACCGAAAGTTATAAAGTTATGCTTCCCTTCGTGCGTAAACAGTTCTAGTTCAGCTTTGGCTTTTCCAATGCGGCAGCCCAATTAAATCCTGGTATTGACACGTAGTTGTTGACTTGCTGTGCTGTAAACAGTGTGGCATTGTGAAGTTATGACTTAGATGTAGCATGGCCCATATGACCGCGATATTGTAACCACGATACTGTGTCCACGATACTGAGCGTACAATACTGTTGTATACTGAGAATGAAGGAACTTTACTTTAAACCAGGGATTAGCTAAAGAAAGAGATTCATTCTAATGCAGGCTGCAGCGAACGATTTAGGCATGGACGTGAGTTTATTGCTGCCATGTGAAAAATGATCGTGATTCTGCGTCCTGTATCAGAGGCATGGAAAATGATGGCTGAAGACTAACTGTTTACCCAGAGTTGAACAGTGGACTGAAACTGTTGGGCAACAGTAAATCCGAGACACACAAAGAAACTGAGGCAGCCTGTTGTACTGCGGGTAGAAGAAACAATGTCTGGATGTAGTTCGTTACGAATTGTTTGCAAAGAAACTCAAACAAACTGAGTAACTGCAACCTACAATGAATGCTTTCATACAACTCCTGAAACGTGCCAGCTAACAAGTACACATATGGACATAAACAACAGTGCACCATCATCACTTATCCTCTGTGGACAACGGATGGATGACGGATGATAAGGGTCAGCTCGTCTCAAGCATGATACTGCTGGTAGCCTTGCCAGAAGCTACACTTTCTTTAGTACAATGCCACTGCAAATCAACTTGTCAAACATTTAGATGCAAATCCCGCAAGGAAGGATTAGTTTGGACACATTCAGATTCTGAAATTAAATGAAGTTAATTTTTTCCCCTCCAGTTTTGTTAGATAACATGTATTTACTTGTGAACGAGAAGAAATAACAGATACATGTTCTAAGACAAACTTTGACGCTCGTTTAATTTGATTCAAGAAAGGTCTCTACGTATTTCTCCCTAAAGTTAACAGGAAGCGATCAAATTCGGATACAGGTATTTCATGCAATCATCAAGGTTTTTCGTTGACGCCATTTTACGTATGACGTCATACAGGAAAGCTGTACCACTTCATGAGTCTACATCTACACTATACCTAGGGGTGTATATGCATCTTGCACTTACGGAGTTATTGTCTTGCTTTTGGGTTATACCTTGAGTGCACAGACTGCCTTTAGCTTAGCTTTTGATGCGCTCCCAGCCGTAGCCATAGTGTCAGAAAGAGAGAGGGACAATTTTACTAGGTAAATCCCATCAGAAATTCCTTGGTTCTTTTTACATGCCACAATCGACATGAGCACGAAACATCACGGGGCCCTTACTGTCTTTGGCTGGTAAACTAATTCCATCGGTCTCGATCCTTGCCTAAGTTTAGTTTGAGTGAGCCAGTTTAAGCCATTATAAGTTACTTACACGTTATTTCCTTGCTTTTATTAATCTTAGTAACCATATTGTTTGAATCACACATTCTGTTGGTTTCGATATATGGATCGCATAGTTTAATTCCTGCGTGAAGAATTTCAACACTGATCTACTAGACATTAAGATGCAAACTACTGTACCTGGAAATGCATAAAAATAGAGCTACACATAGAACACAAAGTACAGTATGGCACAATAAATTTTACCCACCTAATAAGGTGGCTTCCCTGTAGTGCCTGTTTATGCAGAACTTTATTGAACTTTCTTGAATTGTTGGGCATTCATGGTTTCTTTTATGGTGTCAGGCTTTGTTACAATTCTTTTTCTTAGAATGTGAACTCTGAGGTAAATAAACGAACACCGTTCTATCATCCGGGAACTGTATTGACGACGAGACTTTCTTTAATTATTTTATCAACTAATTGTATAGCCCATCAAGGATGTTTTAAAAGCCAGCCGCTTGCGAGTCGCTTGCAAGCGGGAATGCTTGCCCGTTTGTTATTTCAATGGGAAAGCATTCCCCGCTGCCAAGCTACTCGCAGGCGGCCGACTTTTAAAACATCCCTATTTTGAAGACGGGCTAATCTAGAAGTGAACTACATTCAGAGAGAAGCGAATTTGTGTGTCTTCTTTCCCTCCTACATCAAGATTCTTCCCAAAATCCCTGTCGCCCTCCCCTTTCCCTCCCCTCCTACTATATAGGTTGGCATCTGAATTTCTTTCTTTTTGGATATTTAGTAGATTGAAAATTACGATTATTCATGCATGCATGCATCTAAAAATTCTATAATGGAGAGCCAAGCTAAAAATCAAGAAATTTGGAGAATGAAGAGAATGAAACAAGCTAATCCTAGTTGCATTTACTGCCACACAATGCGCAACATTTTGTCTACATGGCAGCAAATATGCTTCACTGCAGTTCAGGATTCTACGACGGGTGTTTATTTAAGTTCAGAGGTTTGTTTACAGTGGTTGGAAACCATAACCACTGTTCTGGCTTCCAACTATTTTAAACAAACGATTTCAAGTTGATAGCAATTCAAAACTGAGGACAAGTTTGAACAAAATAAAAAACAATTTTTCTCCTGGAAAGAGATCAGTTTTTTTCGAACACATTTGTTGATGAACTCTTCATTTGGAATGGCTAATAATACTGAAATAGGGTAAAATTGGAAATATTAGCCGGATAATAAAGAAAATGTTTAGAAAGTAGTTAATCAGAAACAAAAATGAAAAGGAAGAAGTTACTTTGTGTCAGTTCTATTCACTTTTGTCAAAAAGGTGTGTTCAAAATTATACCCAACAGATTAATAATTTACTGCGCATAATTCTTGCAATTTGGTTGACATGCAAATTCCGTTCATTAGCACCGCAAAGAAAACAAAAAAAATATCACCATAAAAGGACAAGCTGAACGATAACTGTTTGCATTGCTATTAGCTTCGCTGATTCGGCCAAAAGCTTACAAACGCATGCCATGTCCGTAGTAGGAGTGTCCGTGTTGGCACTATCGCTTCCTTTTCCCATCCTTTTTCACATGGTCTTCCCGGAGAGAAGCTGTGGGTTTTGTTTCCAGGCTCCAGGTAGTTCAATCATAGATAGAATTTTATTTCACAAAAGCAACCCTAAAAGGAGTCCATTTTCCTCAAGTAGCATTGAGCCCAGTACCATAATATGGTTACCTGAAGATCATGGCAAAATTTTACACGGAGGCCTTTCCCCAGCACCCCCGGCTGACATACAGGAGCAAAATTTTAACCTGAGGCTTCATCTCCTTCTAACATAATATTGTGGTAAAAACGCACCCAAATCACCCAACATATTCATCGTTGCCTGCGGCTGTGCTGTAGGCTACTGTTTTGAGTCCTGCTTAAACTGTATAAAGTCTCGTTCCAGGTAAAGGGATTCAAGCTTCACTATACGACTGCATTATGTTTTTAGTGGAGAGATTTCGATATTAATTAATGGGTCTCAACAGTCATTTTACAGATTCGGCAACCTAAATCGTGGCGGCTTTATTACTTCCCTCAATGAGGTGAGGAGCTTAGCTTTTTTGCGCTCCCAGCAGTAGTCATGGTGCCAGAAGAAGACAGGGACAATTTTACTGGGGAAATACCATCGGATATGCCTAGGTTCTTTTAAATGCCGCAATCGACATGAGCATGAGACAGCACAGGACCCTACTCTTCCCGAAAATGCCAGGGGTGGATGAGGCTGGACTCGAACCCGAATCATCTGGCACTATGAGACGGTCATGCTAACCATCAGGCCACTTTGGCCCCTAGCGAGAGGAGCGGGGTAATTTTCTCCTTTTACTAACAGCCCTGGTTGAGCCAGGAGGGAAAGCACGCAATTTCTACCACACTCGGTCTTGGCTTGAAGAAGCAGCCATTGCCTTCCCCGCAGCTACAGAGTTTCCACATGCTTGGACTAATCGTAGTCCGAGTGATATTTTTGCACCGATTTATTAATTAAAACATACACAGCGTATTTTTAAATGGCTTGTCTTAGAACATAGTTATGACTAGTCATTCCACAATTGGACGCATAGGGCAGTGACCCACAGCGATACATGGAACATTCGGTAATATCAAAGATACTCCTTTATACCACTCCTGCGTCGGCATAATCGCATTGGTATGGATGTATCAATGTATCCCAGTTTTAAACCAATTCAGTTTATTGGCAGTGGCTCAGTCAAGAAAGGTGCCAGTGATACAATAATTGGTACTGGTTCAAGTTAAACTCCACTTCGTATCTTTTATTTTTAATAAATATTCAAGTGTTGGCTACTAGGACAGGGTTCAGTCAAAGAAAGAAGCAGGCTCCGCACTTAAGGGTAATTGCGTCATGGAGTTGCTCACGCGACCAGATTTTCGAGTTTCAGTTTCGGATTTTGAGACGAATTAAGTTTATTTCAGGCATCTGGCAACAGGTGTCGCATTCCATGCAGTATGGAGTTTTTGATCATACGCTAGAGTGTATTGAAATCAGTTAGAGGGGGGGGGGGAATTGAGGCTTAATGGCGCGTCAACAACTTGGTCATTAGCGCCAACCTCAGTCACAGTGCAGTGGTCCGGGTTGTCACTGCACCACACATTACAGAGATGTTATTCAAACCCCTAATCTAAATCTTGTCATACATCTGTACCTCCTGCAAAATTTGAAAAACACCGGACAGGAGGACAGACTTATTGCCCAACTGACGCGCAATGTTATGCGGAAGATGGAAACGACGACGAACACCATCAAGATGGCGACAATCAACAAGTAAGTGCCGGACCGTAAGTGGCCGTCGACACAAAGAACATTCAGGAGGGTCAACCCCCCGCAAAAGGAAACAGTGAGTATGTCGGATGTGACCAATTCGCAAACGGGTCAACACAACCTCCTCACGGCGACTGCGGCGAGACGCCGAGTGCCACTCCTCGACAGTGCCTTTAATGGCCCGTAACTTATTACCGTCCTGTCTGTCCCACAAGGTTTGCCAAAAAGCGTGTAACCTCAGACGCAGAGTTGGAAAGGCATCTGAGGGAACAAGGCTGAGATCCCTACCGAGAGGGCCAGAAAGGGCCCCTTTCGCAGCAGAATAAGCTTGTTCATTCCCTGCTATTCCAACATGGCCCGGGATCCAGCAGAAAAGCACGGTTTTCCGCTGGCCAGGCAAGCAGGAAAGCAAAGCTTGGACACGTTGTGTCAAGGGGTTCCGAGGATTGTAATTCGCCAAGGACTCCAGGGCACTCATGGAATCACTAAAGATAATGAAATGCGTACCCTGAAGGTCAAGGATCCATTCCACTGCCAAACCAAGAGCCAAAAGCTCTGCAGAGAACACAGAATAGCCTGATGGAAGGTGATGGGCAACCGTTACTCCCTTACACACACAAGCACACGCCACGCCAACGTCTGACTTCGACCCACCAGTAAACAGGCGCTGATAACCGGCGTACTGAGAACTCAGCCGCCGGAACTCCTGTAAGTACCTTGCTGGTAGAGTGGAACCCTTCGGGAGGGACGCCAGAGCAAAAATGAAACTGCCACCTGGGACAAGCCAAGGGGCAACTGGCATTCTCCCAAGCCTCAAGACGCAGGGCATTTCAAAGGCTATCTCCTGACAGGACTGCTGGAGCCTATCGCGTAAATCACCCTTACCCACCCTGCGTCTACCGACTCGGAAGTCTGGCCCAAAAACCATGGACCAAGCAGGACTGGATTGCACAGCATGCAAACGCACAGCATACTGAATGGCAAGCTGTCGCCGACGAATGGCCAAAGGTGGCTCCGAGGCCTCAGCATAGAGGCTGACCACTGGAGAAGTTCGAAATGCCCCAGTCGCCAAACGCATGCCACTGTGATGCACAGTGTCCAACATCTGGAGAGTGGAGTCACTAGCCGAATCATAGACCATACATGCATAATCAAGTTTGCTGCGGACAAGGGCTCGGTAGAGGCGCAACATGGCAGCGCGATCGGCACCCCATGAAGTGCCCGACAGGACCCGCAAGATGTTAAGCGCCAGCAAAGCCTTGTCTTTAAGCTGACGTAAGTGTGGAAGCCAAGACAACCTGGAATCGAACACCCTACCCAGGAAACGTGCCTGTGAGACAACAGGAATTTGTGCCTGTCCCAAGTACAGGCAAGGATCCGGGTGCAGTGTTCGTTGGCGGCAAAAGTGGATGCACACAGTCTTGTCCGGAGAAAACCGGAAACCATTACTCAACGCCCAGGTCTGGACTTTGTTAATTGCCAGCTGTAGCTGCCGCTCGCAGGTCTGCATGCGAGCTGCCCGAAAGCGCAGGCCGAAGTCATCGACAAACAATGACTGGGGAACAGCAGCTTGCTGAGCAATGGCGTTGATCCCTATAGCAAACAAGATTACACTAAGAACACCTCCTTGAGGCACACCATTCTCCAAGACAAACGGGCGGGAAAGAGTCACCCCGACACGAACGCGAAAAGAACGGCCTGAGAGGTAAGCAGAAAGCAACAGTGGCATCTGTCCCCTCAAGCCATAGTTATAGAGATTACGGAGAATCCCATAACGCCACGTCGTATCATACGCCTTCTCCAAGTCAAAGAAAACCTGAACCAGATGTTGACGCAGGCGAAAAGCCTCCCTCACATCCGATTCAAGGGCAACCAGATGATCGATGTTTGACCGAAACCGTCGAAAGCCGCACTGGGACGCAGATAAGAATCCCCGTGATTCCAGCACCCAGACCAACCTCTCACCGACCATCTGTTCCATAAGTTTACAGACACAGCTAGTCAGAGCGATTGGGCGATAACTGGAAGGAGCAGTAGGGTTTTTGCCCGGTTTCACAATCGGGATGACCACTGCTGTCCTCCACGCTGCCGGAACAGAGCCTTCTTCCCACACACGGTTGAACATCTCCAGCAAGAATTGCTGGGAAGCAAAAGGGAGATGTTTCAACCGCTGAAAGTGAACATCATCAGACCCTGGGGCGGAGTCATGCGACTTGGACAAAGCTGAAACAAATTCCTGCCTGGTGAACGGTAAATTGTACTCCTCTAGCCCGTCGGAGCGAAAGTCTAGAGGGTGAGCCTCTTCACTACGCTTTATTCTGAGGAAACCAGGATCATAATGGTTATCACTCGAGACCTGCGCAAACGCAGACGCAAGACAGTCGGCGATATTCGGCACAGAAGAGATCACGGTATTCGCCACCTTCAGCTGTGAAACCGGGGAAGGCACGGTCTTCCCCGAGATCTGGTGCACCTTCCGCTATACACCTGCTGAGAAGGTGTGGAGCGCGTGATCGACGAAACATAAACTGCCCACGAAGCACGTCTAGCCTCACGGATGACAAACCTGGCACGGGCACCACAGCGCTTAAAGGCTACAAAGTTGTCAGCAGTTGGGCTGACTGTAAATGCACGCAACGCTCGCCGGCGGGCCTGAATGGCCTGCCCGCAAGCAGGTGTCCACCACGGAACAGGAACCCGCCGCGGCTGAGTGGACGTACGCGGGATAGTAGCATAAGCAGCAGCAAGGACCACGTCAGCAAAATGAGTGGAAAGTTCATCGACATCAGTAAAGTCCTCAACCGTACGCTGAAATACAGCAGCCTCAGCAAAAGCTGACCATTCAGCACGTTTAAGCGCCCACCGGGCTGGCCTGGAAGCCACAGAACCCCCTTTTGTTGTGGACAACACAATGGGGAGGTAATCGCTTCCATGCAGATCGGCAGTGACACTCCAAGTAAAGTGAACTGGGATGGCCAGCGAGCAAAAGGCTAAGTCTACCGCTGACCAATTGCCCGTGGCCAGGTTACAGCGTGTCATGGCTCCATCGTTCAGGATGCAAACAGACCCCCTCTGCATCCACTCCTCAAGGATCCTCCCTTTGTTGTCTGTATGAGGTCCCCCCCACTAGACATGGTGGCTGTTAAAGTCGCCCAGCAACAGAAAAGGGGCAGGAAGCTGGCGGACCAGGTCCTCCAGGTCACCAACCCAAAAGTCCTCATCCGGTGGCAAATAAAGCGAACAGACAGTAATATCGAAGTGGAAAGAAACTCTAACTGCTTCCGCCTGAAGCCTAGTGTGCAGAGGCACACTAGCATGCGGCTGAGAGTGTTGAACCAGCACTGCAACACCACCATGTGCACGTGGCACAGGGTCAGCATCCAGACGGTAGACAGAATAACCTCAAACAACCGGATTATCTGACGCCTTAAAGCAGGTTTCCTGTAGACAGGAGCACAGAGGTCGCCAATGCGACAAAAGCAGCTGCAGCTCTTCGGCATGGGTCCGATAACTTTGGCAGTTCCACTGAACGATGGCATGCGCAGGCATTAGGGCGGGCTGAAGATTGAATCATTCTCCTCAACTCCTCCTCTGGGCGATCCAAAAACATCCGAATGCTCACCCGAATCAAAAGATGGAGTGAGGTTCAGAACGAAGTCGTCCTCGGAAGGAGGAAAAAGGTCCGGAGAATTGGAACAGGAAATCTCTCCCTGCTCCATGGGCAAAGTAACATCAAGATGTTGAGGGGACACAACGGACCCCTCAGCAAGCTGGCCGTTCAACGACCGTTTCACCTTCTCTCCTGGTGGCGACGTCCTCATGGGTGGTGGTGAGGCTTTACCAGCAGGAGCCTTCTTCTTCAACGTTGTCTGTGGTTCACTCCGGGCAGATGGAGGCTTAGCTGAAGCTTTAACCTGCCTGGGAACAGATGCAGCAGCAGAAACAACAGCAGGCTGGGCAGATGTAGACGGCAAGGCAGCAACCGGGTCCGAAGGACCCAAAAGACCCTGCAGGGATGGATGTTGCAGAGTCAACAAAGTTATAAGCTTGCCCACTGTCGTCGTCAAAGACCTGAGCTCAGCGCGTAAATCTGCCAAATCAGCAGACTCACTAACTGGGCCAGGCAATGGCGCACTGCACACCTGCGCAAAAGAACAAAGAACGTGTCATACCCGGCACCGATAGTTTGGGCTTCTTTCGGGCCTCCGAGTAGGAAAGCCCGTCCTTTACCTTTAGTTCCTGCACTCGACGTTCCTCAACATAAACACGACAGTCCCGTGAAGAGGCTTGGTGCTGACCACCGCAGTTGACACACTGCTCCGGGACAGCACAGTCAGCGCCTTCATGGGCCGCCTGAACACAGGAAACACAGTTAGGCCTACCTTTACATGAGCCGCTGGTATGGCCGAAGCATTGACAGCGGAAACACCGCATCGGATTTGGTACGTAACTCCTGACCTTCAAGCGCAGGTAACCGGCAGTAATGTGCATCTGGCGTATCAAAGGTCAGGAAAAAGGTGTCAGTTGGCTGGGCACCATTCTCGCCTTTCCGTGTCAAACGCCTCACAGCCGTAACACCCTGTGAATTGAGTTCGCCCAGGATGACATCATCACTGAGACCCCTCAAATCGAAGCATGTCACGACCCCCTTGCTGCTGTTCAAAGTACGATGCGGCTCGACATGCACTGGGCAGGACACCAGTGCACTCACTTTCAAAAGCCTCTTCGCCTGACCATCGTCTGCAACCTCCACAAGGTATCCCCTAGCACGGAGCCGAGAGACACTCTTTGGATCAGAACCACAGATCCCTTTTAAAGCTTTGTGTACAGCGAATGGACCGAGTTGCGTAACATCTCGGCCCTCGCCTGTCACCACCAGGAACTTCGGAACTTGGTCCCGACTCTTACTAAGGTCTGGTAACTGGGCACCAGGCCCAACCATCTCAGGTTCCCTTCTCTGGCGCTTGCTAGTGCGGCGAGGAGGGGAAGAATTTTGGGGGTTAGAAATTTTTGCGGGAGAGAGGGGGGAAGAAGTTGCCATGGAAAGCAAAAAAGAAGTTGCGGTGGTGCGCTCCCCAGAAAATAAAGCCCCGCGCGGCACTCGGGTGATGCAGGGCCGGAAGCCGCATATCCAGGGCCCTGCACCAGGAAGCTAACACCGCCGTCTATCTCCGAGAGGTGGCAGCCTAAGCATGCCGCGAGGCGAGGCCACCAAGGAAGCCGTACACACCACCTCCGTTGATAACCCAAACGGTTCGGGTCCGTGATGTAGATGGATACAGCACAAACCGCCTCCCCACATCGACAGGACCCGAAAGGTCATAGCCCATTGACCTTAGGCCGGCTCGCCTAGGCCGGCTTGCCCAGGCCACCCGTCCTCCGGAATAAGGAGCCAAAGCCCGAAAGCCAGGATCTCCGCCTCCACGGATTACTAGGTTGCAGCACACGGCCAACATGCAGGGGGATGAGGATGAAAAGCCCAGTGGCCAGAACGGGCAAATTGGAATCAAACCCAAAAGGGGATTCAAACCACCAAACATCCTCTAAGCAGTAACCCCGGGCCGGTTTGTCCGGATGTCCCTTCACCTCTTTCCGACTAGTGCTTGCGACGGGTGTTAAACCTGCCCGCCATACACACCGTAGGCGCACTCGCAAACCGTAGTGTTGAGGTTGCTAGTGTTCAAGACGGATTAAAAACCCTCCGCCACGCAGACCCTTGGCACACTAGCAAACCGTGATCTTGGGTTCCCTTTTAGTCGCCTCCTACGACACGCAGGGGTACGGTGGGCTTATTCTACCCCCAGCCCACAGGGGGCAATCAGGTAGAGTTAGATACTCATCAACTTCATAAACTCATGGGACTATTGATGTTCTGAATATTATGTGGGTCACTGACCAAAGGTTCTCGAGCTTCGACACAAAAACACGATGCACATTGCAAGCAAGAACGCTAATGTTCGGTTGGGCCTGCCATGTTGCTGTATGCTATGTGCGTATGAAAAATTAAATTGCATATACAAATTTTATTTCAGTGGGAAGTAAAAAAAAATGTTGGATGAGTGAGCCCTGCCACCAACGTTTCAATGAAGAGGGTGCATATTGCGATAACCGTATAGATATCTCGGTTTCTATCGGTCCAATCTGGTTTTTTAGTATTTAAAAATCATTAAAAGGAGAAGTATTAAGTCTTGACTCATGAAGATCCAGGCAATGGTGTTCATCTTGAACAACAAAGAACTTGGCGTAGTTTTTCCTTTTGATTATTTCAGCAGAAAATGCCATATTTATTATCAAAATCATTAATAATTGTGTACTTCTCTTTTATAAGAAACCATGTCAGCTTCTTCCCCGTTTACATGAAAAATCGTTTCAGGAGATGTAATAAGTCAAAGGTCTTTATAATTTTTTTTTCCAATTAACTTGGCATCAAAAAAATTTACCCATTCGGCCGATAGTTAGTAACATATCGTGTTCAAGGCTGTCGAAATATGCAGTAGCCCGTCCCTCAAAACCATGCGATGGCCCACATCACCCAAATTTGTCCACCCTCAGATATGTAACTTACAGTATGTAAGCAAATAAAATGCATGTTCCCCGTATGCAGATTTCCATACAGAAGTACAGATAGATACCCGACTACATTACTAGGAAACAGGCTTTGGGCCTATTGTAGGCGGAGTGAACAGACCTTTATTTCAAATTTATATTTAGTGTTTATTTTAATGACTGTAGCCTACCATATTTGTTAATGCTCCTTAAAAATCTATGAGAAATGCTCACTCAGCTAAGTTTGGGCTGTTTGCCTTTTGGTCTGACGTACTGTTGTTATTTGCAGGCCTTTGTCTTATTTTAGCTTTATTTTCAAATAGGCCAAAGCTATCTTATTTATAATTTATTAATATTATATTAATAGGCTTTCGTTTGCTCCATCATGTAGTGTCTGTTTAGCTTCTTTCCACATCTGACACTAAATTAATACAGATGCAAACCTGTTTACGTTGCCTTTTGGATTTATATGTCAGACTGCCTGAGCACGGAATCGAACCCACGATCTTTGGAACCAGAAACCGAGGTCTCTTCCAAAGGTCGTTGGTTCGATTCCCCGCTCAGGCAGTCTGTCATATAAGTCCAAACGGCAACGTAAATAGGTTTGCTTCTGTATTAAATAGACTCGAGCCTTCGGTTTGCAGTCCTGTGTTTCGACACTAAAGATGTGAGCCATCCGCCACCATCGCCGCCGATAAAAATAAAACAGCATGTTTGCCATGGCTGGTTGGGCTGCCACCGCTAATAATTCTGACATTGTTTACAACAATAATTACTGCCGCGCAAGTGCCTTCCCTAGATTACAAAATAATAATAATAAAGCATTTAACTGTAAGCCAAACAATCATCTGATCGATAGTTTTTACCAATAATTAAAAAATTCAGCAGGTTGGCGATGCTGCCGCTGGTCTAACACTAGTCTTGACAACGCCACCAACGAAAATATTGATGCGCACACCTCTATCACGCACGGCGACAGCGATCTTAAAACCACATTAAAATCCATCAGTAACGATCACGATATTGTAGGTCAAAAAGTGTTAGCTCTTAGGCCTAGTTTAGCCTTTAGGCCTAATTTGTAGCTTTTAGGCCTAATATTTAGTCGTCATTTTTATTTCGTAAGTAGCAGCTGCGTTTGAGATTAAGCCTATTCATTAATGCACCAAGGTTTCGAGTCCGCACGTTGTCACGGCATATTTAAACTATTAGCTGCAGACATGTTGTTCCGTGCTGTGTATAAATACGTTGTCCGATGTATTGTTCGTTTTATATGTATAGCTTCGCCGTGATACGATGATTTCGGTTTCATATTCAGGATTCCCATCGCTATTGTAAATACCAGTTTCGTTGCCATGCTGAAGGTAATCCCTCCAAGCATTCGTTTTTTTCGAATGATGCTAAGGTGTATCGTACCGGAATTCTTTTGTTTTTTATGTTTGCGTTTCTTTCTGTAGTGGTTGAATGCAAGGGCCAATTGTTATTATTTCGTTGAATTACGTCGAAAAAGGTTGTCAGCTAGAAAGAAGAAACGAAAATTTAATTTTCCGTGTTTTTTTAAGTTAACTTGAGTACCACCAGCAAGGTGTATGTGTCGTCGGAATTCCTTAACTATTCACGATTCCAAATCTACAATGGTGAGTGTTAGAAATAAATTCGAAAATTTGTTATTTCTCCCGTAATAATTGTTCGAGTTACGTCAAATTTTGGCTCAGCAATACTGTTTGGGGTATCAAGCGTTGTACCAAATTTCATTCCAATCCGATCTTTCGTTTGGGCTCCACCCAGACTAAAAATGTGCAACCAACGGACCAACAGACCAACGGACCAACAGACCAACATTTTGCAATTTGGTGTCCGTTATAAGTTACGCTTCCCTCGTTTCGCTCGCTCGCTCCGCCAATAATACTAGCAGTCGTACCCGGCTTCGCCCGAGGATTTGCTCAGCCCGTGGTTTTTCCCCAATATTTGCTCGGTGCTGGCTGATCGTTCATCGCAACAGTCAAATTTTCTTCGTGTATTAATTACTCCCCCTTTCCGCCAACCGTTCCCCCTTCCCTCCAACTTTTATCCCACCCTCTGCCTCTCCTCTCCGTTCCCTCCCTTCGTCCTCTTTGGTACACGTAGTGTAATTTGGATAGTTATTTGAATACTGCCTCTCCCCCTTTTGCGAGGTTTTGGGCAAATTGGTATTCCAAACAATCCCTCGGAAATTTTCTTTTAGGTTTAGTTAATGTGTAATGGTAACAGCTCACTCCCTCCTTAAGCGATGCGTACCGTGTTAAAAATAACTGGGCATGACGTCATTTAAGACTTGCCACTGAGATTACCCCGGTGTTTGGTTCGAAGGATAATGTTTGTATCATCCACCTTCTCAGTCAAATAGTGGAGCTAACAGAAGCACTGCCTCACAAATGGGCATTCCCCGTTCAGGCCCCTCCCCACTTCCAGCTTTGTCTTGAGCAATCCGTACCGTGTGTAAAATAACTGTCCTTCGCACATGACGTCATTTCAGACATGCCTTCGCGATGACCGCGCAGAGCAAAATGTTAGTCGTGGCAACAATGTACAAATTTCAACGTCTTTTCAAGGCAACAATGCACCAGTTTCAACTCAAAGTCCAAGAACTGACACACTCGCACGTTTTCATTGTTCCCCTTTCGGGGGTCGTCGTTGCTTCATTTCTGCTATGAGACTTTAGTTTATAATTTAAGAATATTTGTGTGAAAATGCAACAGCCCAATATAGGAATGAAATCGGGCATTGGCTTAGTAGTTATAAGGTTGGTGCTGGTGAAATACAATAATACGTAATTATCCACTACTATGCTCTAATAATGAATATAAGATGTATAATTTTAGATTCTTACTAACATTATAATTGCCATTATCATTCAGTGTGATTTATTGAAATCATCCACAATGTGCGGAGCTGTTTCGGTTGCTTTCATGTTATTTAAAAAAAAATGTATAGCAATCAAAGCCAGAAATTGGTAATTCCAACATTAAATACAGCACTATTTCGGACCACGTAAAATTCGTTCTCCTCCATGCAGTTCATAAATTTCTCAATAGGGCTAGATGCTACACATGTTAATTTGGTGTCAACCCGCCTTTAATGCAGACTGTTTACTTCGTTTGCTCTCTCGACTTTTCGCCGGAGAAAATCAATTGATGCTTGTACGGTAAGCAAATTACTTTCAGATGTGTACAGTTTAATAATCAATTCAGAACACAAAGGCCCGCTTTATTATTCGTGTCCTTCCGGTGCTTAAATATCTTTCTGTACTGACTACTTATGCCCAGTGAATTCGTGTTTGTAAACCCACTGCGTGTTTCTATATACACAGTTTAACTGAGTTGGCGATTATCATACGTAATATCCCAAGAGCTAAGGAAATTATCGATAATTTTTTTCAACCCAAGTGTTTTGGCATGAGTGCTATTTAGGCACACACTAATTTCACGAGTGAAGAGCACGAGGAAAATTATCTGCCAATAAATAGCACGAGTGAGTTTAATGGCCAAAACACGAGTGTTGAAAAGATTTGATAATTTGCAATAGCTCGCAGGGTATTTAGTTAGAGAATTTCTCGTCATTTTTCATTATTCAGACGCTAAATTACGTAAGCAGGATTAAAAAAAATGTATAAAAGTAGCTGCTGCTCTCCAAATATCGGCGCGCCGATTTGCACCACGGCCACCGGGAATAAAATTGACATTCGCTGCCGCTAAAGAATGTTTCATTGGCGCATACCTCCAAACATTTTTACTTTAAACAATTCCGTGATAAACAATTAGTAAATGTAGTAGATATTTTGACTTTTTCTAACATTGCTAGAGTAAGTAAAAAAAAAATCAAATACGTACTGTAGTGGAGTATAATAAATTTCAAATCGGTGTTCAGAATTTGTGGCTAGGTTACGTTTACGTTAGGCCTAACGATGCAGCCAGGCTAACGAGCTGTGTCCTGTGACTTCAGGCGTTGCTAGGTTACGCAAACGAACAACACAGTACGTATTTCGAAAGAAATGCCTTCCGGATTGTTTTTGGTAGGAAAATACATACTTTTATTTGAAATGAATTCAACAAACGTGTCGTAACATGTCAACTGTGTAACGTTTGAAGCAAGCGTATCAACTTCTGAAAGCGCTCGCCATGTTTAGCACTGTTTTGCATTACACTGCGTCGACCAATGAAAGCTACAGTATATTGCCTTTCTGATTTAGTTTTAAATTTAACCAATGAACATCGACTTACAGTGACAACACCGCAGTAGCTTTCTAAAGCTACTGAATTGTTATCACTGTAAGTCGGTTATGATTGGACGAATTTAGTACACGATCAAATGAGAAAATTTCTGTCAGAGAAATTCTCATCAGTATCACGACTTATTGTCTGGAATAAAAAACCATCATTATTTAAAATGTCATATCAGTGAACAGGAAGAGAAGTTCTGATGTTTATGAAGTTGAAGAGCATAAAAACCTCAAGACAGCAAAACACTAATCAATTGCAATTATTGATAATTTGAAAACATCAAGAGGCACTAACATTTGTGAGATGATCAGCAAGATGTGATCGAAGTTTTATAGGGCTACTTAAGAAGGGGCGTTGGATGTGCCCACAATGTGAATACAATTTTGGTGTTCCATCATATATACATATATATATATATATATATATATATTATCGTTAGGAAGCAATAACCATAAATTACTGATGTCAAGAATTTCGAAATAAATCATACAGAAACGTTTGCGCTGTGCAAGTAATGATTACAATTTATGACAAATATACGGTTAGCCAGCACTCGGCGGTTTAAATATTAATAATAAATGATTATCGACGATTCAGAGCAAAAACGCTCTAAGAGGCTTTCATTTGAAGCTCCTTCCGTGTTGGTAGGTCACGAGTAAAGTTACTGGTGAGTAATTCAATTCTATTAAGAAGCAATTCAATATGGAGAATATTTTTGCCACGAATTGTAAAATGTAGTATTAATTATTGTTTTGACTATATGAGTTTAGACAAGCGATTGGAATCTAGTGTGCCTTTTTAGGTCAGTATACGTAAGGTTTCCAAAATTATAA
The DNA here is from genome assembly GCA_023313725.1 of Lithobius niger. Classification (NCBI taxonomy): domain Eukaryota; kingdom Metazoa; phylum Arthropoda; class Chilopoda; order Lithobiomorpha; family Lithobiidae; genus Lithobius; species Lithobius niger. The sequence goes on along the minus strand of JAHWFP010020785.1, from coordinate 1,547 downwards.
CATTCAGTATAATAAGAATATGCGAAAACCCGCTAAAGTTTTGTGTTTAAAGCTGGAAAATGCAAAGGCTAAAACTGACCAAGTAAAAACTTTATGCGGAATTAACGGACTGCGATCAGAACCATCTCTTACCAAAATCCGTAAAGTGTAAACAACTTTTGTTGGAGATTACCATCTTCTTTTTTTTTAACATAACATTAGTCTTTCTTATCAGCCCACTAGGGATGGGCGATATTTCAATATTTCGATATTTTCGCGATATAAACATACGCATTAGTGTTATAGCAATGCTTTTCGTGTTTTGCGATTATCGCAGCTGCCAGGTTATTTCGTCTGGTTCACATCGGAGCGTGGTGTTGTCAATAATTATAGTAAATATTAACCGGTTTTGAAGTTAAAATCCAACATTTTAACCATTTTTTCGTCCGCATTCCAATGGTGCAAACGGGACTAGTGTTTCAACATAAAATGTTTGTCTGTTGATTAATTAATATCAACATTTTCACATCTCAACACGTCATGAATTGTGTAGAAAATGTTCGGAATGCGTTCATTTTTTATGGTTGTGGCTTACCTGCGAGTGCAGAATATAATTATGCAAGACAATATGGTATTGTAAATACTTAAAATATTTGCAAGTACTTAATTATTTTAAATAAATAAGAATAAGTTTTCTTTATTCATAATTTTGCATTACCTCCACACTAACTATAGGAGTAGTCGTAGAAGGCGTAACTAGCCTAAACGTATATAGTTAGCAGGCTTACTGTAGGAGTAGTGCAGTTATGACAAAGTGATCAACTTAAAACAGCTTAAAACAGCTTAAAACAGCATATTGATACATATCGCAATAATCGTAAATATTGCATGTCAAGGCACTGCAATAATCGCCTAGTCGAAATTTCATTATCGCCCATCCCTACAGACCACATATGTTGCACTCACGTGTGCGCTTCACAACCGATGTCGTGACGCAGTCGACACTGTTACCAGGACTGCGCCCAGGAATTTTGTTTGGGAAGGCCAAGTTAGATTGGAATTTAAAAAATGGAAACGATGAAATCATCTAAGGAGTTTAGAAAACAGGAGGAGATTTTCTTTAAGTCTCTTGGAGAACTGCAAAGTATCTAATTTTTCTGCATTTTAGTGCCTTTAAAACGTAACTTTAAAATTGTATTTTTCAGAATTCTATCAACTGGATCCAATCCTGCAGTTGTTTACTTTTACCAGATATTACTTTTAAATTAAGGCCTTGGAGGTACTCCCCCATCCCCTTTGTCACATTTGGGTACGAAGCTCAGTCTCATTGTGGTGCCTTGTAAAATTATGGAGACTATTATACTGAAAAAAAATGATGCAGTACATAAGTGGTATTAACGCTGATCAATTTGATTTTTTGTCTGGTCGTTCGTCTGGTAACCAACCATTACTTGCTTTAGACAAATGGACTGAAGCCTTGGATCAGGAAGTTCCCTCCGGTGTCATTTTGTTTGATTTTCAAAAAAACTTTTGAATCTGTGATTCACAGCAAACTCACTTACAAGTTG
>JAHWFP010020754.1:13861-32278 GCA_023313725.1 Lithobius niger | reverse complement strand
GAAAATTATTAAACAGTGTATATTTGGTATGAACTTGTGGTTTTTCAATATGTTCAATGTGACCACAATTTGAATTGTTTAATTACTAAATGATAGTTTTCTGTTTTAGTATCCATGCTGAACTTATGAGTGGATCGAAATTGATTCTATAAGGACATGGCAAATATTTGTAGTGAACTGGTTACTGGACTGAATCCGAATCCATTATCCATTTCCCAAATATCTGTAAGTTATAATTAGTCAAACTAAAAGGGGTGCTTTTTTTTTCCTGTTTAGGGCAGTTGACCTCCAGTGTGTCTAATTCGATTTCACTGGAGGTCCACTTTAGCCAGCTTCAGGTCCACTTGGACCACCAGTTAGCAAGTAAAAAAAAAAATGTCCTGACTCCCTTCATGTCTCAGCTCCAGCTAAAACCTTCTTTTCTCAACAATTCTTTGTCTAACAGACGAAAAAATAAATCAAAGATCCGATATTTGTTGACTTGCACCCTCAAATGTTTGCTTAAGACACGCTGTGCTACCACGCAGGCCTGTGCTAAGCCTTACTGAAATCAAAGGATTTCAAAGGGTTTTAGCGAGCGTTGACCACTCCTGGTCCTGACTGAAATCTGAGCCTTGCCAACAGAACTTCAAGCTATTGACTTTCCTAAGTCCGAGTGCCGCGTCCCATTTTATGCGCCGTAACGAAGCTGCTAAGGACTCGCCATTTTCCGCGGCAGTAATCGTTACTAATTAAAATCTCGTCTTAATTGTGCTTACACACCTGCATTTTGGTTTGCTTAAACTTAACAACGTAAAAACCGCACGCGCGTCCTTCCACAAATATGTAAGAATTCATTTAGCTTTCTTGGCCAGAAGTTAACTAACGCCATCATCACGGTTCAGCGCAAATTCCAACCCCCATTAAGGTGGCGCTGCGATCGAAATAACGCTGCGAGTCTAAGCCGCTGTAGCGAGTAAAATTCTCTGCCTAATCTTAACTTGCAAGTAATAATATTGTCTTACTGCAATGCAGCAGGGACGGAGAGAGGATGTAATTATTCGAAATCTAATCTTTCTTAGAACTCGAAGGCCCAACCGCATAGTTGGGTTAGAATTTCACCCTGCTGTTGGCTGTGCAGGAGCGTGGCTGCGACTATTGAGAAACTTCATTTGGGTTTTATTTCCGTGGGTAAAACTCGAAAATGGAGTTTTCATGTTTGCTTTGTGTTGCTCGTCGAGAGCGTTACGGCTGACTAGAAAGCTTTCGTTTACTTCCTTTCGCTGCTTTTATCGTTGTTTACTTAGCCCTATTTTATTCCAAACGTCTTCATTTGGCTCATCTAACTTTAGGCAATGGATAAGAGTTAAAGATGATGCATCGTAGGATGTGGCTAGAGAAATGTGGGAGGAGGGGGATTCAATTCAACATGCTAGTAATAATATCGGTGTCAATTTTGAAAATCTCTGCCGTCATGTTGTATACAGTATGTCTCATAAGTCCTGAACCAGGTAGGCCTATATAATACAGGCCTATACTACACCCAGAGAAAAGTCCTGGGTTTATTGCGAGTGAACGCCTAATGTGGAAGACATTTGCTACTCCCAATAACAAAATATCTGTTGATATGTGGTTGAGAAAGATATGATAACAAAATTCTGCTCCTGATGGCAAGAAAAAAAACCACAAGGGCATACAAATGCACTTAAATTTTAATTTTCGAGGGGTAATTCCCCTCTTGGTCACAAATAAAAAGATGATATACCAAAAAAATCACTAAAAGACAACAGAGACCACCCATTTAGTGTGCCTCAATCTTGGAAGTTCTCCCATTAGATGCATATTTTGCTCATACTTTGCCGATTTATACACCTTAGGCCTAATATGGTATAGGTGTACAGTATAGGCCTATACCATATAGGGTTACCCGGTTCAGGACTTTTGAGACATGCTGTATAGTTTTGAGCGGGGTAGATTAGTAGGTAGTGACGCTTTTCTGGAAACATGTTATAGAATAATACCTGCTTTCATCAACAGCACCAGAAGGCAGCACGTGTCAGGTGCTCCTAGCAGGCGAAACTAAAAATAAAACATGGCGGCATCGTTACCTTGGTAATCATGGCAATAGCGACAATACTTGCGAAAATTGACGAACTACTTGTGCGTGGACAACATCCGAAGTTGAAGAACTTATTCCATGTTCGATTCAAACCGTGTATAGTCGTTACAATAAACGTGAATACCGGAAGAAGCTTCAGCCTTAATGGCCGCTCAGCAAGCTTCTCGGAACACAATACATGCGTTAGACTTAGTTTCACTCGTAACAACAACCCATTTTTAAATTAAACGTTGGGATTTAAAAAAATAAAACTTTATAAGCCAGTTCTGATCTTTCTTAAAATTATTTTAATGACCTAATCTGATTTATGATATTTTTAAGGGATTAATTATGTATTCTTATCGTGATCAATTTGTTTTAGTGACGCTAAATAGTTTGCTTTGCGCTTCCTGTTACTTGACGACAGCACTCTCTGCCATCAATTACAGATTTTTTTTATTCTACCATACGACACGTCGCATTACTAATGCAGTGTTTAGTGCATCCTTGTTTTTCTTAGAAATTATGAGATGAAAACACCAATCTAGTTTTCTGGTCCATTTCTTTTATTATTTTTTTTTGCTGGCTTTCATTAAATTTTGAAGACAGCAGTCACCTTTTTTCAAATGATAAGTCTTTCTTATTAGTACCTAAGTATCTCCTTGCAAACGCACGGATTTCTTTGTTCAAAACAATCAATTTGGTCGTTTGGAGCGCCCTAACCCCTGAAGCACTTGACCAATTAGAAAGGGCCATATGAAAAGGGCACTTCTACAGAGCAATATCTTTAAAATGAGCTAATAACCAGTTTTTTTTCACCGCGTGGAAAAATTTATTTTCGTGATACAAAAAAAAAACGTTAGCCAGTAGCCAGTAATTAGGCAAATTTCAACGTTATTCACATAGTTTTTTCAACAAGAAAACGTTAAGCTGTGTCCTTAATAGTGGCTTTTATGTTGTCAGGCGACCAAAGTCTCACTATTAAACAAGTTTCAGCCTTTTCTGTCGCATAGTTATTTATCCTCAGATGGCTGAAAACAGCCAAAACTGTACCCTTGCTGTAAAGACACAACGTGTCTCGTGGTCGCCATGCTCATATATACATATTATCTGGATGTTATCGTTTTGTCTTGGCGGGCGACACACTAGCGTGTGTCTTGATAATTTTGAAAGTAAGGATGAGAACAGTCTTCAGATGTCTTCATTCGAGGATGTCGACTTTGAGTATTTCACACAGTAGTCACTTACAAAGATGTGATCATGGTTTGTGAATACGATTTATTGGCTGGAATTGGTGGTAGCATTAATTTGCCATCAAATTCTCCCACGAGTATTGTGCTTAAGGGTGCTTAATAACTATTCTTAATATAAATTTCAGTGGTTATTGGTAACTCGGATTAAATTGTAAAAATGGATGCTTCACCGATTATTGAAATTCCAGAGATCGCTTCTCAACCGGTCAATACAGAGCAACCACCTAATTGTGAGTACTGACATACCGTCTCAGGTAATCTCACAGCCATAGATAGTTGAAGCTTCAAAAGAGATTGATTAAACCTGTCAGTCGTTTGCAAAAGTAACTTTTGATGTTTTTGCCAGGTTGTACATACGTACAGATTTTTACTTGCAATATTAGGATGGGTGACTTGTTTGTAGAGTGTCTAATATGGTTCGTTTTCGAGTTAGTAATATGAAATTAGCTTGATTATTAATTTGTTCAAATTGCTAGTTTCCCTTTCGTTTAATTTCTTTCCAGTAACCAATTATTAAGCTAACTAATGTTTAAAGTATTATGTTTTTACTTGGGTAAAGCCTATACCATGTATTTAAGTTAAGTTAGGTTAGGTTGGGATAAGTAGGTGTCCTGGAACTCAAAAGTGTTTAATAGCATTGTGTCCCAGTGTATAATAAACAACTCCACTCATCCTGGTGTATTAGTGTACTCATCCTAGTGTGTACTAAACAAGTACCAGCTTTATTCGTGACCTCACCATCAAGCAATATATTTAAAAACTGAACACAGTCCTCAATAAATTTAAAAATAACACAATCACTCCAGCGTTGAATGTACGTACAGCAACCCGTGTCACATACTTCACAACTAAACCATGAATAGTTTGATTCACATGACAGTTAAATATACTTTGCTCTCACGGATGAACTTTGGTGACGACGTATAGTGAAAAAACCCACAAAGTTTCAGCAAATCAAAGTAGTGATATCAGAATAAGAATGGCTACAGCCAAATTTTCTACATGGTGTACCAAGCCTCACTCACGTACTGACTGAAAAGTGTTTCCCTCAGAAAAAAGTGATATTACCCACACCAATGAACATCTGCAAAGCTAATCTCACCAACAATTAATTCAGATATCAAATGAAAAACTTTACCACTGCTACTGGTAGCACCATTGGTCAGGTTTTTTTAATTAACCTTTGATCTCTCTCGGTGGGATCAGGTGGGGGGGGGGGAGGATATCCCTTCTTTCTAAGATAAACACTCTCCGATTAGTACATGGGTTGGTACACTATGTAGAAAACCGGGTGCTACCATTTTTATTCTGATACCACTACTTTAATTGTCTAAACCTTAGCGGGTTCTTTCACCCTTGTGGGTTTTGTTTCTAGTGCATATAAATTGGAAGAAAAACACTTTTTTGCTGTCTATTTTGCGTATTCCACTCTCCACTACACAAAATTGGAACAATTCCCAAGAAAATTGTCTTGTGTCCCGCGTTATGCGGACCTTCTTTCCATCTGCGTTGTTGCATCATCATAATCAACGGAGCATCCGTTTTGATGACGTAAGCAGAATGGAGTGAGGCGTGCTTCTAAAATTACATTTTAGACTCTCTTTGTCGCGGTTCTTATTTTATTTCCTCGCTTCTTCATTTCGAAACTTTATTTTTGGTACGCAATGTCCCAATTTCAAAGGAGGCCGGTCATTCAGAAAACGGTTGCTTGTAGATGGTGGAATTTCCAAGGGACAGTTTTCGTCTTCGAGCTACCGTCTTAAGTTCCTTGCGAAACTCGTTCCCGTCGACCATTTAACACCTTGTGGAATTGTTTCTGCGACAATGAGATGTGCAGTCTACGATGTAAAACGGCTGAATGCTAGATTTCGTATTCTTTTTAGTGTCTCATTCGAAGTACTGGACTAAAACTGACATGTTGTTTGGGAGTTTGTAGAGTTACGGTTTTAAAGATGGCAGTGCACTTTATTTCGGGTCTAAGCCAAAAGGCGGACGCTGACAAGCACTGTCTACACGCCTACCCATGGCCCTAACATCAAATTTTGGGACCTGGGACTAACCACAATTGCGGCACTCCCTTAACTGATATAAAAAAAAATGTACATTATGTAAAATATTCGTTGACTACAATTATTGTACTTGAGTTCGTTCATTCATTAATCTGAGCTGCTTACGTTTGAAGGGCTTCCCTGCCTAACAGGCTGGCACTGCAATGCTCCTACTCCGTGCTCGTTGGATTGGATTTTTGTATACTGGGTGTATAAAAAAATTGCCTAAAGGCATAAATCGAATATTTTTTTAAGCTGCTTGGAAAATGGAAAAAGTATTGAAAACATGTTTTTGGGGCAATATTTCATCTTTTATACTATAAAAAATACAATAAATGTGTCATAAAATATTGTTCAGTAGAAAAATGTATGTGACGTCACAAATTGTGTAGCTCCTCCCCCAGTCCGTAGTCCGAACTATTACACTCCACCCCCACCTTGTACGACGTCATTAATGCATGGGAATAGGTAGAAAGTTAATATATGGTGCACAAAGAAACACTATTTTTGCCACGTTTCGGGTCAGAATATTACGTGTTTTCGAACAAGAACAGATTTTCGCACAATGCTAAGTCAAAATACAGGGTGGTCCACAAAAAAACTGACGACCCAACATTTTCGAAGTCCAACTTTTCTAGTTAGCACCCCTCAGAACCAGGTTGGGACAGAAATCAAATCTAATGGAACGGGAGGATTTCTGTCCTCTCCTGATTCTAAGGAGTGCTAACTAGAAAAGTGTGACTTAGAAAATCTTGGGTCGGCCGTTTTTTGTGGACCACCCTGTACAAAATAGACTTTTGACGTAACACACTACAACAAGAACATTATTATGCAAAAGTCAAAATAAAAAAATTGACGTTTTTAAAAAAAAGGACGTAAGTCGGGTTAGAAACCGACAATAGGAGACCTGACCTTCCTCTGCGGAGTCAGAGAGAATACAATGAGTTAGAGAAAGGTGTGGTTCATACACTCAGAGTGTGTTTTATGTTTCGACGTTAGCCTTGTGCTAAAAGCTGTTCTTTCTTGAAAACGGGTAGTATTCAGAGCCGAAACGCCACACCAAAAAAATGTCGTTGTGCACAGTATTGGTTTTTATCCTATTTTATTACTGAGTTGGTACCTGTTTGCTTTGCATGTCACAAATGTACGACACTTTAGCACAAGCTTATGGTTTTCACAACATTTCAGTGGCATGCACAGGAGGAGGGCAGGGGGGCATTTTCGGAAATAAATGCCTTTTTTGCCCTTTTTGTCAAAAAATACGATCTATTTTGATTTTCTGAACCGTTTAACACTGGTGCTGCAGCCAGAGAAAGGGCCTAGAGGCCAAAAAAGGGCAAAAAGAAGGCCAGGAAAGGGGCAGAAAGGGGCAAAAAAGAATAAAATAGAGAGGCAAGCTTAAAGAAGGGTAAAAAAAAAAAGACTGACGAGCAAAAAAAAGAAAAAAAGACGCCCCCAGAAAAATGCAAACCTCGGCGTGCCCTTTTAACAAAATTCCCCCTGCCTTGTCGGTAGTCTGTGCACGCTACTGCAACATTTTATCATTTGTTGGATGTGGAAGGCGTGCTCGTCGGTGATATTTTTAAGTGATAAACGTACGTTGCGCTAGGGTACAAGTCTCGCTTTCATTTTTGCACTGGTACGGTGTCAGCGTCTCACAACCAAAACGTCAACTATCAACTATTGTGGCATTTCCGTTATTATTATTTTTATTATTATTATTAATTGCTTTATTTTTAATGTGACAATCAACTTATGTAAAGACTTTTAAGCTTTGTACATTTTTTTTTTACCTATTTTATTCATTTTTTTGTTTTATGACAATTGGCCATCCACCCTTCTCCTCCTTTTCCGTTCGACTGGGGATACCATCGGGGACCTTTGTGTCCCTGGCAGGTCTAACCTTGGTGGTAAGGCAGTTGAAATCCTAACCGGCCATGCATTTTCTTACAATTTAAACATTTTTTAAACTAATTTTTACCTATATGCAAGCTTTTAAATTGTTTTATCTTGTTTTAGTTTTTACCTTGCCACCTTCGCATTCTCTTTTTATCAAATATTTTAACACGCATCTTAAATGCTGCCCCTTTTTAGGCTGGCAGTCAGTGATCCCCGCGATCCTTGCCAGACCTGTTGCTTCAGCAACAAACATTATTATTATTAAGTCCCAACTGGGCGTAGGGTTGCAACACGAAAATTGTGAACATCCATTTGTTCAGCCTAAGTTTTGTAAAAAAAAAAAAAACTTCTAATTCCTAATCAGGAACGGAAAATAAAAGTGAAGCAAACACGCGCGTCTGCTGCTTTGTTGACGTCTCAATCCAGTGAGGAGCCTTTGTTCCGCGACAACTGACACGTGACTGCGTTCTGCTGAGTGACGCCAAACGCGGAGTATCGGCAGCGTAAACATACGCGAATGCGACGGGATTGAAGTGCCGGATTCCCACCCTTCTTCCAAGTTCTTACATGCCCGTCCGTTTGAGCTGATATTCTGTAACAAGCTGCTGTTGTGTCTGCCTGCCTATCAAGCTTTCATTTTCAGGCCTGTCAACGGACGGCATACAATCTGAGGCGCGAAAACATTGGATTCGCACAATGGTGCAAGAGCAGAGGCCCCAGAACAGAACCCTGAGGCACAGCACACTCCCGTAATCAAAAGGCCAATGTTTGCTGCTCCGCTCGTGATCAGCGCATGCACCCACGCACAGACACGAGGTGCATTAGCATTGTGCTTGCCAGAATCCAAACATCCCCGCTGATGTTGTTAGCAAAAGCAGAAGACAGGAAGAGGGAAGGGGGAAAAAAAATACTTTCGATAAAGGGACTGTGACAACCCCAAAAATCCATTACCGAGACGACATGTCGCGGAAAATGAGTCGACCGCCCCGTTACTCGAGTCCCAACACGGCTTCAGTGACGGCGTGTGTGCGGTGAAATGTTTAGGTATAGGTCGGGGAAATCAAATACTGCAAGCGGCCAACGACGTGCGGAGACCGCACATACAAAAGAGGACCGGCGGAAGCGAAATTGGTTCACAAAATCCCTCCTTTACGCAGACATGTTCGGTGTCGTCGGCTTGGCATTCGTGTCGTGTGTTTGTGCACTGACAAAACTGTTTTTCAGTTCGACTTCTATCGAAGTGGGGGGGAGGAGAAAGGGGGATGTGTCGCAATTGACGTCATCTGATGCTACAAACTAAACACTGGCGCTTTCACGCGCGAAATGAGTAAATTTGATGTGAAAATGTCATCCGTCTCCTTTGAGGGAAACGACCAAAGAAAAGCCAAGAATGTGAATGGCGTTGCACGGTTCGTGAAGAAAAGAATTTGAATGTTCCTCTATGCACTGATCGATAATGATATCGGCACCACTGGCTATTATTGGTATCGGCAAGAATGGATTAGAATCGGCTGCAAAAGTATACATTATTCCTATACGTCATCTGCGTCGGCCGTGATAAAAACGGTCGATATACGGGAAACCGTCTAATAGCTCGTGCCGATCAATGGAACGCGAGCGCTATCTCATAACGTAATTAGAAACCAAGAGGAAGAAATACAAGGCCTATACTAAGGTTGAGTAGCTGCAGTCAGTACTGCAGCGAGAAGTGGCAAACCACGAGATAGAAGTGGGAAAATGGCTGTCAACGTGAATTCATCTGCGACCTATCCATCCTCTTACACGTAGTGAAGGATGTTGCCCACCGCCACTGCCAACCAAGAGGGGGAAGGTCGGGGGAAAAGGGGTTGGCGGGGGAGGGGGGCAGGACTTGATTGATACTCCTTTAGTAAACACATGCCGACCTTAGACGGGATACGAACATACTGACTTTGCGTTCTGGTCAAGCGAAATGGTAAATTACCTTAAGAAGTCGAATTTTCGATAACTTTCGAACCAGACACGATGCAGACATGCGGTTTGCGGCAGTTTATAGATCTTCCTATCTAGCTTCTAATAATGCGAAAATTTTGACGAAAAAAAATTATTGCAAGTTTAGGGGCTAAAATTGTTTTTAAAAAAAACTATGTAAACACTACGACTTACCACAGCAAACGTGCAGTTTTATTATTATCAAAGTCTCTTTTAAACTAAATAGTGTAATACAATTTTTCTTCAGAGAATGGCACACCGTCACACAGGTTATTGAGATCAGCTAGATATCAAAACTGGTATCACTAAAATGTTTCCGTAAAATGGTAAAATGTCGTGGATGTGATCATCTATCAGTTAATGCGTAGTTCCTCCTCTCCCCCCCCCCCTCAAAAAACACATCGTCTACAGACAAAATCTAAATTTAGTCAAGTATTAAGCGTTAGCTAGCGTATCGTCCGCCAAGGTTGAACAACAACACAAAAACATACATTATGAGCTATGCATGACGAAAACTTGATGAGTCCATTTACCCTTTTGGGGTTTTTGGTATGGTTTGCCTTACCTTGACCGACTTCAGCCAAATTTGGCACAAATTAGAATAGTGTTGTCCGTCTACAAAACTGCTCAGGTCCCTGAACTCATGGTGTCAAGAACCATCATGTTTCCAAACATTATCCACCGTGAGAATTAGTGATCTCAATTCAATAACAAAGGCTGCTACCAACGTTCTCTTCCTCACTGCGTTCACCCAACCGTTACTCATACCAAGGGGTCGGCTGTTAGTTACGATTGTGTGATTGTTATTGGGATCAGAAACTTGGTGGCAGCCTTCCTCAGTGATAGATTATTACTTTCCAATGCGGACACTTTTTAGAAACTTGGTGAATTTCTACCATTTTGGGTTTTGGATGGACTTCGCTTCCCATTTCCAAGCAAAGAGAACAGTGTGCCTTGCAGTTAATCACACAGAGATGACCAGAAGGTGCACTGCCAATAAATCGCATCGCATAGACCTTCTCTACTTCATTACCGTGCAGAATCGCTGCATGAGGACAGACGACCACAACCAACATGGCTGCCGGGTATAATTAAGAGCAGAAATGGGTTTGGCCAATCAGAGCGTGAAGCATGGATTGTTCTGATCAGGAAACGAAAGCGAAAGCGAAAAAAAAAGAAAGGAAAGAGATGGAAAAACTCGTCCGTCTTTGGTATTTCCTCGGGGTGTAATTACCCAAAGAGGAGAAGTGTAGGTAGAAAAGTTGGAAAAAGAAAGGACTAGGATGAGGAGGGGAAATCTTCCCAATTTCGGGAAGGGATAAAACACGAAGTTGGAGTTAGAAAACACGAGGGAATAAAATCGGGGAAAAGCGGAAGGGGAAAGATTTGTAAAGCCGGCTTGGAAAAAAAGTCAATCGCAATACATCACCAATGATTGATTCATCACTAAACTGCAGTTTTTAAGTTTTTTTGGAATTGGATTGGAAACTGGGGTATAACCTTAAAAGACGTATTAGTAAAGGACGTTGCCTGCAAAATTTAACCTCAACCTCCCACGTTGAAACGAAATTTTGAAGCTTAATTCCTCTGCTGTCTCTCAAGACGTTCACGCAAATTTAGTCTATAAGCTTTGTCGGACTTGGTGAAGATGTGTCCGAAATTTTCTGAATTTCCGATTTCTCACATCGGGGATCTAGACTTGAGCTTGAAGCGTTATTTTCTTATTTGGCTTGTTGTTCTTGATACGAAACGTTTCTACTACGCTCTACAGATCAAAGTATTTGTCCTAGAGAACTAATTCTTAGGTCATTTTACAGGTATTGTTCTGCAGATGTACCCTTTCCATAAGGCCTTTTCTAACTGGTCAAGTGGTTCAGGGGTTAGGGAGAGAGAAATAACTTTATTTGGAGCCCTGGCCCTTCGCCACACAGTTCCCACATACTGTGTGGGTTAGGAAGCTCCAAACGACCAGATTGATGGTTTTACATTGTTTTAAATATTGAGCAACAATGCGAATGAGCAAACGCCATCTGCAAGATGCACATTGAAGATTAAATGGTTTGTTTCCGTATTGATTTGTACAAACCGTAATTGATAAAGATACAAAACACTAAAACAAACTAATCTAACCTAACTGAATGGGACGCAAAAGTAGCACGAATTAGAAAACAAAAACGAACTCGTTTGATGCTTAAGGTCAGGTTTAACTGATCCGAAGTCAAAACAGCAAAGGAGCACAAATAATCTTTCCTGTAACGTTTCAGATACTTCAGTGTTCTGTACTGTTTAGTTCACGTGAAACCTTACTGCTTTATCCAACCATTACACACGTAAATACGATAAAGCCGGAGCCCAAATTTCAAAACGTTTCATGCCCAAACATAGGAAAAATAATGTAAGGCTACAAACTCAACTACTTTCTTGGCTAATTTTTTTTTCAGTGTTGTTCAGTCACCTCGCCTACTTTCCGTTCATCACCCTACTGATGATACATATATCAATTTTCATGATTTTCAAGCACTTTTCCAGGCATGGAATTTCATTATTACTTTCCAAGTAATTTCCAGGTTTTTTTAAGGACTCGCACGAATCTGTAGAGCTGTGCTAAGCCATTAACACGATTAATTTTTAAACAATTTCCAACGATGTCGTTTCGCCAACATGAATGCAACAATCATTAGCTCATGCATCGTGTGCAAAAGTAAAAACAGTAAAAGCATTTGAATACAGCAGTAAGGTTTCATGTGGACTAAACAGTACAGCAACACAGCAGTATCTGAACCAGTTGTCCTCCTTTGATTTCGCAGCAAGAGTACCAAGATCACCATGACGTCACTTACAGCTCCTTTGATTCTTCCATAGTCTCAGCTGGATTTGCCGATTGTCCGCCTTTGATTTCGCAGCAAGAGTACCAAGATCACCATGACGTCACTTTCAGCTCGTCCGATTCCTCCATAATATCAGCTGGACTTGCTAATTGTCATCCATTGCTTTCGCAGCATACCTTAAGCATCAAACGAGTTCGTTTTTGTTTTCTAATTTGAAGTATGCCAATGTTTCACAGTTTAACCCTAAATTCGTGAGCATGAATGAAATTTGGGATCCAGCACTCTACTAGATGACGTCACCCATAGGGCACATTACTAAACCAATTGGCCATATCAGCGGTTTACCGATTACGTCACTTCCATAAAAAGCGATGTGACGCTTCAGTCTTTTAGAAATTTGGCGTATTCATGAGCGTATATATGCTTACCCATTAAGCTTTGGTTTATTTCTTATAGTCAATTGACTTGTCACCTTCGTATAGCATAGTAGGAATGCTCTGTGTGACGTCACTCTCCACCATTATTAATTACGCTTTCATGAATAATCCCAGCGGGAAAAAAAACTCCAGATCCGCCATTTTTAATTGGTGGTTGCAGCTGAAAAACCGTCTCGCGGAGCCGATGAGTCCGATGTCTCAGCACTAGTGGATGCGACATGGCATCGCGTCCCTGACTTTATGTACACATGGGACTTTAATCCTAGAAGGAACAGGGCGATTTTAAAGTCCCGCCTGCAAAGCCTGCGTTTTGAGGGGTGCGCGGCGACCACGTACAAAGTGGGCAGCAGTAGCCTAGTGGTCAGAGTACGTGCCTCCAAAGCTAGTTGACGCCGATTCGAATCACTCCCCTGACCAATGGGCATACATTTGGGACTTACAGATCACCGACCTAAGAATTGCCCGAAATTTATTAGGGATGGCCAACTGTGCTCTCTTTCCGTAGAGTTAAAGACACATTCCGCCTACCTTGTAACAGCTACGCGCAGATCGCCATCCGCGCATGTTACCATCGCACCGTTTCGCGAGACTCGTCGTAGTAATGAAAGGCCAGCGGGGAACGCAGCTGCTATCTCAGTTGGCCTTGGGCGTAGTAGACGACATGCCATGAAAGCAAAAATTGTGTCGTCGCAAACTGGAAAGATTTTCACATTTTAACATCACGCTTTAGAATTTTTTAGGCTAGTGTCTTATAATGTTTCTTCGGCTTAAATTGGCATAAATAATTTTAATTTTTACGGCATTAGTCTTTTAAGATTTTTGATCTCATGGTAATTATTAGCAAATGACTAAAAATTAGTACATGCACACACACAGATGAAACGTCACGGTTATTGTAAGTGCGCAAACGATCATATAATCGCAGGATGCTACTAAATTAGTTTCCAATATTCAACAGAAACTGTACTAGACGCCACATTTTAAAACGGAGTTTTAGCAAGGGATTGACTTACGGTAAGTAAACTTTGGGGCTGTAGTTGATATGGAGGATCGAGAAAAATGGCGTTGGGAGGAATGTCCCTTTAAGACAGGTCATCTTTGGGCGTACGGTACGACTGGAGTGGAAGGAGTTAACGCCATTTCACTCATTTTTGGAATGCAGCTAGGGGTTGAAAAAATTTATCGATAAAAATAACTGCGCCTTCGGGAAATTAGTACTGTTAAAAAATAACGACGCTCTAAACACAAAATACGGGACAGACGGACACCGTTAGTCACCCCTGGGTCGATGGCCACGATCTTCGATCCCAACCGAAAGTCCAAGGATCATCTGCCTTAGGTATTGTTGACAATAAACGTCGATAAATGCGTCCATGTCGCATCCGCGTAAACTAACGACAGTTTTCTAGGTTGGTGTATCTGTGCTTATTTACGAGAACCTCCATCGATCGCGAGCTTGTCGTTGGGTGTGGTTGTCCCTAGAGGAAGTTGTTGGGTCCTTGACAAGCGATAAATCGCAAGGCAGTCACGCAGGAAGAGAAAGTCACACGATTTGGGGGCGACGTGACGTCATTATTAACCGTATAAGGAGCACAGCCCGATATAAGGCTGCATTTAGGCAAAGATTTCTCTTTGCAATCTCGCAGCTAGACGCTAGAAATCATCTGAAATTCCAACATGGCGATTTTCCAACATTCCAATTTTAGCTCCGCCAGCTCGCAACAAAAACAGTGAAAGTTCAGAAACAAGTGGGAAAATTGTTTCGTCAGGAAGAATTCTTTAGGCTACTCAAAATTAATTACGTGGTTTTCAGCAGCGCACGCATGGTTTTTTCTTAGCGCCTGAAACGTTTTTTATGACATTGTACCAATCACGCGTCAGCACTTTCACCAAACATTACCTGGAGCCGATGACCAATTGACCATATGAGGTCTTTGCTCACATGATCGCCTAGAAACGAATCTAAGGATCGTTCAGAGGCAAGTCACAACTAAAAACTTAAAATCTAAAGAATGACTTTTATCAAAAGTGCAACTTATTCACGCTGATCCTGGCATTAAGACGTAGATATTGTACTCGACGAAAAAATGTAAACTATTGACTTCGTTTTGTTTGATAAAAAAAAAAAGCCATCGCCCGCGTCTGAAAAATCACGAATAAAACGTAAAAAAAAAAAACAGTCGCTCGCATCAATTTTTTTAGTACAACTTCCGAGAACCACTTAATTGGTATTTTTAGCGCCCTTATCTTATTGTCACGGATTACAAGACTGCAAGTATTTATTCAAACGAAGTTGGATTTAGCTAAGTTAGGAGGCATTGTTATAACTTATAATTTGTAAACTTTGTCACACACATACACGTGACTGGTCAGGGGAGGATTAAAAATCGCTGAACCCACCAAAAATAAAAGAGAAAAAAATAAAAGTAATAAAAGAGAAAAAAAATAAAATCAATATATATTACTGGCAATCAAAAGTACTTAACACGCCTGGTCAAATAGTCCCACTGCGATACCAGCCCACACATGAAAACCGGCATTTGATGCCAAAACCACGTCCGACAGTAATCCTTCCCGCACACTCACCACTCTAGACGAGAAAAAGAACTTTCTACACGTCAACTCGACCTTAGGTTGTATCAATTTGAGAGGGTGTCCTCTAGTTAAACTGTCAATTCGTATTTCAAATAAGCGACATAATTTATGTCGTAGCTCCAGCGAATCAGCCTCTAGGGCATGCAGTCATTCTGAGTAATTTAAGTTTGAGAGTCCCTCCACTCCTGCAGCCACTTTGTGAATGCGTGCTGCACGGATTCGACATTGTCAATGTCCACCACGAGGTGTGGGGACCAGACCGGGAATGCGTATCCCAACACTAGCCTGACAAAAACACAAAATGCTCAAAATAGGGTTCTACGATCGTCCGACAACTAGCATCGTCGGACAATCTCAGCACGCTGCTTAGCGACCTTAACTATTCGGCAACAATGGTTTGCCCATTTCAAATCTTTTATCTAGCCAGACGCCAAGGGTGTTTAATATTCTAAACTTACCGAGTCGCTCGCTAACGCTCGCTCATTCGGTGTCGTCTCGCTTCGCTCGAGGATATATCTTGTAGCAACTCTAATGCTGCTGACAGACAATTCCACACCAAAAAAAAAACAATCAGTCAAATAATCAGGCAAATCAGGCTAGAGTTTGCTCTATTTCTTGATTGGCAGACTTAGCTAATGCCAATACCTATATTGATTACCACGTGTATATTTCAATATTAACACGCACGCGCACCACAACTGGTGTTACAGTAGTCTAGTTGGTGTAGATGTTGTGGCACATTGGCACATTCCTCACTAATGAGCTGATAGATGAACTGTGTCACTTCAGCTGCAGTTGCTAGTTACCTCCTAGACAGGGACGACGATAAGAGGTCGCCCCCCCCCCCCCGGCGCCTCACCACTCATCAGATCAAAATAAAACGTATAAACGAAGAAAATTCTGGTTATTTATTAAGAAAACTACCTTAGTTTCTTTCACAGCGACAAGAAGGACTTGAGGTTACAGCAATAGAGCCCAGTTGTTACTGTGAGTTGAAAGATCATCTTTTTTACAGCTGGATTTAAAAATGTTCCCAAATATAGGGTATGAAGCGGTTAAGAACGTTTGGTGTGAGAAAGAATTACAAGAGTGTTATTTTGAGGGGGGGGGGAGGGGGGACCGCTAAAGTAGAATTTTTTAGTTCGCTTCCCTGGCTAAAATTGCTGCCCCACTGCCGCCTCCCCAATAAAGTGATTCTATCATCGTCCCTGCTCCTAGAAGTGCATAAGTTACTAATAAGACCTTCAGTTTTTTCCTGGATTAAGGGATTTGAATGTTGCCAATAATATACCTAAACTTTGGTTGTTCCTAGCCAGTTGCGTTTTTTGTATGGATCAGGCCAAAAAAAAGTCGAAGACGTACGTACCTTACTGCAGAAGATTCAACAGCGGTGTATTTTTTTGTGGTTGTTTAAATTCTTTTGTACTTGTTTATCAATGAGTTTTTCTGTCAAACCTGGTTTCTGATTATAATCAGGTGAATTTCAATTTTAATGAAGTGATTATAACAATAGTGATTATTATCATTGTGCATCTGCGCTCTGTTCCGCTGTCAATGCAAACACACACAAATATGTCAATTTTTCAAAATATGACTTAACCATTTTTGTAAGTAACTCCATTATGTTCATTGATATTTTAGTTTCAGCAATGAACCCGTCGACTCAGCCATCGAGTTAAAACGCATAACATGTTTGTTTGCAATAGTTGCTTATACAAACGTAGCTCACAAAAAGGGTGGGGGATGGCTGGTGAGGTTGGCTGGTCACTGTGTTTGAAACAAAAACATCTACAAGAAAAAATGTATTCACAAACATGCATTAATTGTAGAAAATAAAACCTATAACGTCACCCTTTTTAGTCTTCTGTACAGCCGTACCGGCTGAGAAGACTATTGCAACGACTTTGTCCGTCTGTCCGTCGCCTTTTTCAACTTCGCAACGGTACCAGAAATTGACGACCACTGTTTACAACGTTAGATTCAGTCTCACAAGTTAGTTAAATAACATGGCAAATCAAAACATCGTTACCTCCTTAAAGCTAATAGACTTCTTCGACATAAATAAATTAAATAATAACATTTGATCGTCGAATTGAAATCCTATAAGGACAACACTGCAGCCGTAAAAACAAAAGTATTTTAGCTTCGTTTAAAATAGTCTCGTCGCATTGTTGGATGAGTGAATGGGCTCACCATCGAACCAGATTCTCCTTTAGGCCTATCTGCTACTTAGAAATTAAAACTACAGTTAATAAAATTAGGCCTAAAATCACGTTACCACGGCAACGTCAAGTTGCTACGAGTCGCTGCTTGCTTCATAAACAGCGTCTCTCCCTTCACTTCCCTACTACCACTGATCTATATAGGCTACGTTGAGCGTTACGTTTAACACTGCGAAAGCGAACCGTGTTGTAAAAATGAATAGGCATGCTATACAAATCAAATCTCCGTTAGCTGCTACTTACGAAATTAAAGCTCCAGGTAAGATTAGGCCTAAAAATTGACAAATACGCCTAAAATCTGAAAAAAGTTAAAAAGGTAACACATTTTTAACCGGCAATTCTGTTGGTTACTGCTTTTAGATTACAGAATAGAGATAGCTGATGCAATGCGTGATAGGGGTTTGCGCCTCACCATTGGTAGTGGCAGAACTGTACAGAAGACTGGATGCGACTAGGTAGTCGCTCTAGCCGCTTGTTTACGCTCGTTTGACTTTCGCAAAGAAGTGGACTAAGCCACGAACATATGAGCTAATTTTTGAAATGGGGGAAAGAGATGATTTTTCAAATTATATAAATGAGAAAAGCATTATGGCAACGTCGAGTATGAGGGACCAGTCAATATATTGCCGGGGGGGGGGGGAAGAAAATGTGACCACCAAATTTTTGATGACTCCTTTCCAGACCCTGAAAGCGCTTTTCCTGCATGCGATTTCCTGTAGTCCAGATTAGTGCTGCAGCCAAATTAACTAAGCAGCTTTCCACATCGGCAGTAACCATTAGCTGTGAGAAAACGTGTCTCGTTTTTAAAGAAAAGACACGTTGGGTTAAAAATGCTCTACAAAATGTTCCTTACACCCATCTCTTGTCGAGATTCATACAATAAATACGATGAAGAGACTTATGTCCTCATTCGTAACATTAGTCAGCACCTCAAAGACAGAAGAAACCAGGTGACAAGGCTTTTCTACAAAGTTCTTTGTGAAATCTATAATTGTAGTGTTGGTACTAATAATAGCTTCAAAACCTTGTAAACACTCACATCATGGGTTGGGGGGGGGGGGGGGGGGGGGGGGGGGGGGGGGGGGGG